>PVKN010016112.1:0-18070 GCA_004027915.1 Capromys pilorides
TGGAATATTCTTTGGGCATTCTCAACTCATATCCTATTTAGTGGAGTTGGTGGAAAAAATGGTTCTTAACATAAATGTTTTTCATGTAAAATATATGCTCATTTATCTTTACTAGCACTAACATTCAACATTCTGGCTGGATATTGTGGGCCATGGAAAGGTGGAGGACACTGAAATAAACTCAGCTGCGCAGGTTAATTATAATTGAAGTTAACACAGAACATAGCTGTTCAACTGCAGTAGTAAGTGCCCTCTTTTTAGTAACAGTCCTAACTGAATAAAACTGTGAGTAAAACTGACTTCTCCAGTGCTTGCGACTTTAACAACTGTATAAATTATGAGGAAAACCTCCTCGTCTGCAAAACCTCAAGAAGGCAGACATTAGCATTGCACATCTGCTCTCCTATGGCAGATATTACAGGAGCTGAGATGTGACTCCACATTTCAGGTCATGTGATTTGGTCCTTATCTGTCCTTCCAGTATCTCAGATTGCAAATTGTGGCTGCAATCAATATTTATGTAGGAGAATTATACAGTGAATACAATGTCAAGGGTTTTGAAATGAAGTATTAGGACAGCTGTGCTCCTAAGCTAAATAATAACTAGGAGAGTTCGGCTTCATTTAATAGACAGAAAACGCTTGAAATTTTTTTGAAGTAGGCAATCAAATTAAAACATACACACATACACTTTCATATGCGTATACATGTGCTTTTGATACTATTTAGGTGTCTGTACAGAAAAACTTAAACGGTGGATTTTTTAAAATGTATTTTGAACAAGTTCTCACACAAGCATGTGGTGCTAGGGGATTGAACCGCAGCCCCTGAATTTGCCTCAGCAGGTGCTTAATCCGCTGAGCTATCCTGTTGGCCCTTAAATGGTGGATTTTAATAAAACACATAGATTGGAAATACAACAACTCATTAAATAGGTAGGCTGACATTTAATACATATATTTAAATATATTAGGAACTCTGAGGTTTAAAAGCTTTTCATGGAAAAAATCTAGACAGCATAGATTAATGTACAATACATACACGTATTACCTGAAATATGATAGTAGCATGAGTGTTTTTGGGGTTGCATGTGGTGATAAACAGCTTTAGATTAGGTGAAGATATGGAAAGAAAGATCCCTTCCTTCCCGCTGTTGTTAACCATTTTGCCTCGGGTCTAAATGCACTATTTGGGCTTTCAAGATAGCTCAGCAATCTAAAGCACCTGCTTAGGCAAGCTGAGGCAACCACAGGGACCGCACAGTTCAATTCCTGGCACCACATGTTGCGCCAGCCCCACCCCCAGGGCAGGCTGAGCCGGCTATAAATAAATAAATAAATAAAGTTCAAAAAATAAATAAACTAAAGGCCTTTTCACTGATCTACACTCCTAAACCCTTAAAAAAAAAAAAAAATACACCATTTGCCCACTGTCTACATATTACGTCGATTTTGCTGTACTTGAGCTCCCAGTGGTTACCATTCAGGGGGTAGTCTGTGAGTGATCAAATCAATAAGCTGGTCTGTGCTGGCGTTTTAGCTCCTAAAGGCACTTTGCCAAAAGCACTGAAAGCAACCTGGAGTCCGTAGATGGAAGCTAATGCAGTTCCTACCCAGATGGACCGTAACCGATCCATTGGAATGAAAAAGTACTCTTCTGTTATCACAGAACAAAGATGAGTCAAACTCCACTGTTGCCTACCCACTGTTTTTCACTACAAGAGCTCAGGGCGTTCCTTTTCTCTTTGTTTCATGTAACTTCCACTCTAGATATATGACTGTGGATACAGAGAAATAAGCAGGGCTCGTTTTAGGGGAGATGCTTTTTATAAATACGTTGATGTGAGGAGCAGTCCTCCAATGTTTCTCAGCTTTCTGCATACTCAAGCAGACTCCTTAAAGGATTACCCTGGCTTTTCACCTGTGACATTTTATAGTTTTTGAATGTCCCTTGAGAATGTGGCTTGTACTCACTGATGAGGACAATTGGATGCGAAATTCCTCTCCCTAGAGTACTGAGACAAACAGCATTTCTCCTTCCCGAGTCCTTTTTTTTCCCTAGAAAAAGGTGGAACATCCTCTTCCACCTAGCGAGTACCTCCTGAATCTTGGTTTGCACTGTGAGTGGGTGGCAAGAAATGATGAAATTCTCTCTCTGTCTCTCCTTGTCTCTCTCTGTCTCCTATCTCTCTCTCTCTGTCTCCTGTCTCTCTCTGTCTCTGTCTCTCTCTCTCTGTCTCTCTCTCTCTGTCTCTCTCTCTGTCTCTGTCTCTGTCTCTGTCTGTCTCTGTCTCTCTCTCTCTTTCTCTCCCTCTCTCTCTCTCTCTCTCTCTCACTCTTTCTCTCCTTGGGCATGTGAGAAAAATAATGCTTCTATTCCATTTTATTTTCATGCTAACTCTTCTACTTGTTTTCCTACAAAGGGAAGAAATCTGTGCAAATAAGGATTGACCAACTCCCAGAAATGAAAATACTGTTTTCTCTCCATTAGAAAAATCAGGTTTGTTCTAACAGAAGAAGTGCAGCTGGCTTGAAGAAATCAAATAAAAGTATACAGTACCTACTTCAGTTTTATTTTTGTTTATTAATAAAATGTGTGTCTGTATAGGAATTCTAAGCAATAAACTTTAGTTAGGCACCAGCTTCCTCTTATTTCATGGTTTGAGTCTGAGTTCGGGGGTGATATTGCTGCAAGAATCTGTAGACTGAAGCACAGATTAGTGTAGTGAGGATCCATATAAATTTAGCTGAAGGAAAGACAGCTTTATGGATTTAAAAAAACTTCATGAAAACAGCAGCGAGTGTTGATTTAATAATGAAAAATACACCAATAATCCGGATATATTGCGGTTTCAAAGGCTGTGTGTATTCTATAATTTCTACAAATGTATACTTCTGTCATGGTTCAAAATACAGAAAATAACGGTGATAGGGTGGGTGTTCAGCTGTGCACCTATGAGGAGTTCATTCAACTGCTTAAACTTAAACTTGTCCTTATATTCTTGGCACTGTGGCTATCTAGACCAGCAATAGGTGCATCATGAAGCCTCTGTAGAGAGAGAAATGTGAATCTCAGCCCTGACAAACATACACAGGAAGCACAGTTGGCCAGTTTGCTTGCTCATTTTCTTTCCTCAGTTGCCAGGGCTATCAAGAAGGAGCTGGAATGGCCTGGAGATCAGCTTGCAGAATATTAAAATGATCACCATGCTTCAAGTGCGTGGGCTTCATTAGCTGGAATACAAGATGGGCCAAAAGGTGCAAGAAACATTTTCAGTGATAACAATTATGGTACGAGAGAGGATGAGCCCATTGCAAATGGTTTTAACACAGGCTAAAGCCTATGTCTAAGACCTTATTTTAAACTCAGACTCTACTGTGCCTTGGGAAGCAACCTTTGTAGCAATGTTGTTAAACTTTTTATTTTGAAAAGGTTCCAAAGTGCATCACTGTGACGGCTTACGGTTCATCTGCACCCACCTGCACACAACTCTTGCTAACATTTTGTCATGTTTGCAATTTCTGTCTCCAAAGACATGTTCACATGGATGCATGCATATGTGTGTTTTTATAGGTGAGCTTATTCCCATAGAACATGTACTTACATTTTTAGGATTTTCAATGTCAATTCAGATAAGAATGGGGATTTTCTCTTTTGTAATTTCATTGTTAGTTTCAAATTCATGTAGCATTCTATTCTTAGAGAGTCATCTTATAGGAAGATTTAACTTTTCATTGTTTCTTCCGAGATTAATTTCCATAATGAAACAGCCCCACGTGTCTGTCTGTAATAGGTCTCCTTCAAATGAAAACCTCCTTATCCCAGAAAACTTCCTTTCAATTGTTCTTATACTTTTAACCATATTTATCTACTTTTTGTTCCCTTAAAATTTACTCCTCGCAACTGATATTTTGTAAAGGCCACTTACTGCTACTAAGCAGTGTAAGGGTGTTGCGTTGCTTATTTAAGAACATATGCCTACAAAAACATCTAGTTGATATTTTGCAGTTTGGCGATGACTATCATTTCTTCTAGTCTTGGTAGAAGGAGACTGCATTCCAATTTTAAAACATTCTAGAGTAGGTAGTTCAGGAGCCGATGCAGTAATTAACATCATGGCTATTTGAAAAAGCACAGGCAAACTCATAACCACTCTTCGAAATCCCTTCTTTCTTGTCAGGAACTTAGCACCTGATGCTTTTTTGTCTGGCAGCTCAACCTCTTTTAGGATCTATTCCCTGGAGGTCTCCTCTATTAAAGTAGAGAAATCCCATTGATTCCAAAGATGTCTGAGGAAGAAAATGTGGTTTAGCAGTCCATTTCAGAACTTTTCAAAAGCAATTGCCAAGTAGAGGCAGGGTCTCAGACTATAAAAGAAGAGCTTATCCCTGAAAGATCCTCCTTCAAGGATCCAGGTTAGTAGCCTGAAATCAATTCAAGGAGCTAAAAGGATGAAAGGAGATTTCATGGTCCAGGGTGTCTTCTGAGTGCTCTGATTAGGGGTTTTCTTTGGCTGCCTGACTAGAGGCAAAGATTAGGGACACGGTGCTTGCTTTCAGTGATCCGGCTTCCATGCTTGTTCCCCTGGAATAAAGCCCAGGCTGGAGGAATCAGGGGTCCTTTTAACGTTTGTAACTTAGGATGGACAGGGTTTTCATAGCTCTCAAGAAGAACAGCATTTATTTTCTGAAAATAAGCAGATATCTCTTTCTCTTAAAGAGACTACAGGAACCAGAATAACTACATCAGAAGACAGATTTAACTCCTGTGTACCGCCAGGAAGGGCACCACTTTGATTAGTTCTGTTGTTATGCATGAGTTTGGTAGTTCAGTTTTGAAGAAAGAGGGATCCTTTTCTCTTCATAGGCTTTTTCCTTCAACTTAGTTCAGTAAAAGCTTGACTGCTGCTTGCTGAGGGTGCGTACAGGCTTGTCAATTCAGAAGAGGAAAAATGTCCGTAGTTGCATGTTGTAAGGTAGTGCCCAAACTATGCTGTGCACCAGCCTCCTTAGGAAGACTTCCTGAGGTGCAGGTTGTTGGACCCAAAACCCAGACCTTTCATGTTAAAGGACTGGAACAGAAGTGAGGATAAATGTCTTCGAATGATGTTCATTCTCCTATTCTGGGGGAAACGTCTGTGAAGCATGGGTCTCAACTAGTGATTTTTCAACCTTGGCTCAACCCTGGGTTGATTTTTTAGGATAAAGAGGACTGTCCTCCACTGCAAACCAAATCAGTCAGAATCTCTGCATGTAACTGTAGGCACAAGGACCTGTAAAAATTTCTGAGTTGATTTTAGTGAGCAACTATGTATGAATTACACTGACAATCAGCCTAAGATGTGGTGCTGGTCTGGTATAATGAAGCATTCCTGTAATCCTAGCATTGTGGGAGACTGAGGCAGGAGAATTGTAAATTTGAGCCCAGCAAGGGAAAACTCTGTGACTTAGTGAAATTCTGTTTGATTTTTTTTTAAACTTTATTTTAAAGTGCTGTGGAGACAGCTTAGTAGATTAAACACTTGTCTGGCAAGTGCAATGTCCTGTCCTGAGTTCAGAAGTGCTACACTCAGTGTGAAGGTTCTGCTTTTGATTCTCAGCCCTTCCCCTCCCCAAAGAAGAAAAGAAAAACAGAAAAACGGATCCTCTATCTGGTTTCCCATTAGAATCACCTAGCAGGTTTTAGGAGACTTCATGCCTGAATTTCAAATCCTAGTGGTTCTGATGTAATTGGCTTTAGGAAGATCCTAAGCATTGAGATTTTTGAAAGGTCCTCAAGTGATTTTAATATGAAGCTGAAGTTAAAAAATTCCTGCCCTGAAGACATTTTGCAGCTGTGAGAATTTCATATTTTCATAGAATCCTATATAAAGGATATAGAATTCAAGGAAAACAAATATTCTGGCACCGGCTTATTCTACAGTCATTATGACAGGTTCCAAGTTTATATTGAATGCATTTCAATAACGAGAGTTGGTATCTGTATGGTAAACTAGCTACATTTTTAGTTAAAGCCTTATCTAAAATGGCCATAAAATCCATTTACTTTCCAATAAACTCAGTTTTATTTAGAATGCATTGTTTTGTTTGAACTAATTTCCAGAGGGAGAGCAAATAATTTCATTTATCCTATGTTTATTTTATGTACACATTTTTCCACTTAATGGTAATCTCTGGTATAGTGAAATGTAGCATGGTAGAAACATGAATGAGCAAAGGTTTCTGGCTGAAACACTGCAACAGATGTTTACCTGTCAGGTTTGGTCGTTGGGTTTACAAATTTACAGAGCGGTAAAGATCTGAGATGTAGGTAGAGCAACAATGCACAGGAGCAACAGCCAGCATCCCAAGGACCCCTACAAATCGAAAGACTGCACCCCAGAGGGCTGTTGACTGAGAAAGGCATCCTACCCCAGGCTGGCGGACAGAACTCTTTGGCCTTGGGACAGTGAGTAAGGTGTTCAAGTGGTATTTATCAAAGTAATAAAATGCCAATATATATTAATAGTCATATGCAACTTCTTTATACTCGTGGAAAACTCTTTTTGTAGTGCTTGTAATAAAGCATAACATTTCTCCCTTAGTGCTGCTACAGCCTATAATCCACTTTATGACAGTGGGTAAGATTCTTACCTTTCATATTAATCTTTCAAAGTTGTTCAGATGAATAAATGAGGGATGCATTTAACAAAGTTCCTGATGCATACTAGGAGCTCGGAAATATGAATTCTCTTTATTTTCTCTGTCCTTTCTGATATTATTATGAGCTTTTAAAAAAACGTATTTGGAACAGAGTCTACAGGGTCTCACTATGTAGATCAGACTGGTAGTGATTCCCCTGTTCTCTGCCTCCCAAATGCTGGGATTATAGTCATGGTCTAACACACCCAGTCTCAGCATGTTCTGGAGATGAGGCTAGCAGGGCACATGGGATGGAAATCCAGCTGCTGAGCTCTGCCTAATCGGGCACATTAGTCCACTGAGCTATCAGGGTGGCCTTTTTATTTTTGACCATCATCATGGTCATCAGCAACCAAAACCGTTGCCTCTTTTTCCTCCTTTTCTGCTTGTTTTTTTCTTTCCCCCTCCTTCCTCTTCCCTACCTGTGTCATCAATGGGTTTTCTTTTTTGGCACACATAAGGCATCTTAGCCGATGTGCCAGGGGACTGAGGAATAAGATAACTTACCACTCTGCCCTTAGCACACACAACCCAGTAGGGCAAATAGACATGCAACTATTCTACAAGTAAGTGGGAAAGATATAGGTGCAGAGGCGGTGCCGAGAGGAGGCACCTGGCGTGGGATCTGGTGTTTTGAGGGAGCCATCCTAAAAGAGCTTAGTTTTAAGGCTTAGGGTTGAGTATGAATTAGGGACTACAGTAGTGAGTGGGAAAGAGTGGTAGATGGGGAGAATTCCTGGCAGAGAATAGCAAATATAAGAGAGTGTGAGCATGTATTGCATGAAAATGTGTGGCATTGATCTGCTTGGGAGCTGCTGGGTGTGAGATGAAGCAGGAGGCAAAGCCCAAAGGACCCAGGCTAGAGTTTGACAAAGTACAGCTCCCACACAAAGTATAGATCCCAGCCTGAGCATTGCCTGGGGTCTTGTTAGAAATACCAGTTCTTCCTGAGCCAAGTGTCACATGACTATAATCTCAGCACTTTGGGAGACTGAAGCAAGAGGATCACAAGTTCAGGCCCAGTCTAGGCAAATTTAGGAGTTTATGGAGACCCTATTTCAAAAAAATAAAAATAAAAAAAAAAAAGCTGGGGCTGCAGCTCAGTTTAAAGACCCTGGGTTAATATCCTGTACCTGCCCCTCAAACATACCCAAGGAAATTCAAATTCTTATGTATTGCCCTAGATCCATCGCATGAAAAACATGGGGCATGAGGTCTACACATCTCTGCTTAAGTAAGTTCTGCAGGTTTTGAAATACAGGTTGAAGTTTGAGATACATTGTTCACTACGTTTGCACTCTTTTGGTTCCCCAAAATTCATGTTGGAACAATCTGCAACACAATATTGTTCATAAGTGGGACCTTCAGGAGTTGATTACACATGAGGGCCCCTGGATGGGATTAGGGTCTCTATAAAAACGCTTCTGGACTACAGTCCTTTAGTGAGTTGGACCTCAACATTCCACACACTGTTAGGACAGGAGACCAGGCCCTCTCCAGAGAGCAAACCTGGTAGCACTTTGATTTTGGGAACTGTGAGAAACAAATTTCTGTTTTGCTCATAGGACTGTTTTTGTTAAGACACTGTCTTATGACAGAGCTGGCTTTATCTCATAATAAAAAAAAAATCTGGTCATTTTCCTACAGGAACTTGGGAACTAGGACAGGATTTCCAGTGTGACTAATATGATTTTAGGGGTTTCAAAACCTACTCTGCAGATAAGATAACAGAGGGATAGGAAGGGCCACTTGGGAGAATTATGATTCTTAGAGGTAAATGCGTGGGGAGATGTAGCAAACAAAGTTAATAGATCTGGAGTGAGAAAGCAGCTTCTTTGCCAAGTTCAGAGTTCATAAAATTTATGAAGTCCGAGAGAGGAGGACGAATAGGAATCTTGCTCTCCTGGCAGCCCCTTCACAGGGCACTGATGCTCTTGGCAAGAGCAGCTTTGCAGAGTAATGGTGTTGACCTAGACCCGTGCGGGCAAACCTTTCAGAGCTTCTGGTGATACCAACAGCCAGCTGGGGCACGTGGGCCATAGGTTGGGCACTCCTGACCTGAATGAGTACTGGGAGCCCCCTTACCGCTTCTCCTGGGTGGATGGGGACAGAGACGGTGTAGCATATACAGCAGCGAAAGGGGATGGTTAGTGTGGCAGAAGGAACCACAGAATTAGAATTTCGTCGGTTCCACAAATAAATAGACGACGGCATCAAACCATGTGCACCGGTCCCCGCCTTGCGTTGGGAACAAGATGAGGATCTCAAGGTGAGGACCGTGAAAGGTGAGCTCACTGTGAGCCAGCGGTAGGAATGGGCCGACCTGGACGCTGCTTTCGGCTCAGTCTTGCTGGTTCTCGGCCACAGAAGCAGACCTGCGTTCCCAGCTGCTGTGCGAAGGAGCCTGGCGAAAGGCGAGCCCGCAGAAGATGCTGGAGGAGAGGCTGGAGGGCGCCTTTAAGAGTGGATTTCCAGCGCTAAGGAGAGAAAAGAGGAGAGGCTCCGTTGGCTGAGAAAGAAAAAAAAAAAAAAAAAAGATATATTTTCCCGAGATATCTGACAGCTCTATCTTTCTGCCACCACCCTGTCGGAACCCACGCATTTCGGCTTAGCGTCTGACATAGAACCGAGAGCGAACCCCTCTCTGCTTGTGTGCTTTCGATGAAAAAAGTCGGTGCACAGGAACGGAAGCAGGAGCTGCTGAAAATAGGTGCCTGACTTGTTGAGCATACAAATCATTTCTCCCCAGGCTCCAGAGGGAGGGGAGAAGTCTCTTGCTCTTTCCTCACAGCCTGCAGTTTTCCGCCGCGAGCGGAGGCCGGGGCCAGTCCTTGCGCGCTCCCGCGCTGCGCGCCATCCCCGAGCAAACTTCTCGCAAGACCCGCCGGGTGCATCTGCGGGGCGCCCTCCAGAGCGGGGGACCCAGACCCCGCGACGCGGCGCGGCTGTCTCTTTAAATTCCAGCTGTGCGGTGGGAAACAGCGCCGCTCGCCGCCCAGGCCGGCTGCAGGCGAGCTCGCGCTTGGGCTCCGGCTGCGCGGAGAGCTCGGCGGCCGCGGGCTGCAGGGAGGCGCGGGCGGGAGGCGCGGCCGGCCGAGGAGCAGCACGGAGCCCCGCGCGGAGAGGTGCCGCGCCCGGCCCCGCGCCCAGGCTCGGCGGCCCGGCGGCTTCCTTCGCGGGGACGAGGATGTGCCTGGGTCGCCTAATGCCCCCTTTCTCCTTAAGACGATTTCCATAGTAACCCGACCAAGTGGCTCAATCTCGCAAACCTGAGGATTTCGGCGGCCCGCGGGCATGACCTCAGCCAGGTAACGCTGCGATCGCCTTCAGACCTCTGCGCTCCTTGCAAAGTTCCTTTTGTGGAGAATCGGCCAGCCGGCGGGAGCCGGGCGTTTGCAACAGCGTGCTCCCTTCCAGGTGCTCGCCTCGGGTCCCCTCCCCCGGTGCTTCTCGACGATCTATTTCCAGATTATTACAAAAAATCCTTTTACATTTTTTTTTTTTTTGGTTGTCTCTGTCCCTTTTTCTCTTTCATGATTTTTCTGCCCCTGAGCCGTGCTCTACTCCTCCCGTTTTTGTTTTTGTTTTTTTTTCGAGTCTAGGGTTGGGGGCGCCCACAGAAGTCGGGGCCGAGAGGTGAGCGCGGGCCAGGGAGTGGCGGCTCGCAGGGGCCGGCCGCAGCGGCCACTTGGGGCTCAGCGCCTGGCCTGGCAGGGCCGCGGAGGGCTGTCAGCGCTGACCGCCGGGCTCCGGACCGAGAGGGAGGGGTGCAGGCTTGGGAGCCCGGGCGCTTGGCTAGGTGCTGGCGAGAGTCCATGCACCGTAGCTCTCCTTCCTACCCCCCTCGCCCCTCTTCGGATTTCTTTTTCTCTTTCCTCATTCCCTTTCCTTTCTTCCTTCCCTCACCATCCGCTCTAGCTCTGTTCTCTTCCTTCCCTCTATTTCCCCTCCCATTATTTCCTTCTTTCCTCTGCCTCTTATAAAAAAAGAGGAGGAATCCTTTGTAGCATTTCAGTCTGCCAACATGGGAATAGCGGTGAACCCTGCAGCGTGGCCACCTCAGCCTGCTTGGCTTTCAGAGCCGTCCTCATCCATCAACGTGTTTGCTTCCCGAGTCTATTGATCTTCCTGGATTCTGCAGAAATGCACCATGAGCCGGGTGTCTGTCTGTCAGAATCAGAGTTCTACAGCTTCAAGCATGACGTGTATTGTAAGGGCTGCATATGTTTTAAATCCAAATAAGCCACGGGTATAAATAAATGTATCTTAAAAAAGCATATGGGCTTATTCTAGAGAAACTTCCCCTTTCAATTATTGCTGTACTCTCCACCCCCCCACCTTTGCTTTTAATTTTAGAGAACTTGGGGGTTGGCTTTTTCTACCCCTCCAGTTTCTGAGGAATGTGCAACTCCTCTTATCTTAATTATCTTCTGACTGTTGTTCAGTTTTGCACGAGGCAGTCCTTGCAACGAGGAAGACTTAATTCAGATTCGGACGCTTGCTGCCCAAAGTCCAAGGTGGCTGAAGAGGCAGTGTCTGGTACAAAGTGCTAGGAAAACCAGCTGGGCCAGGCGGACCCTGCCAGAGGACAGAAAAGCTCAGCAACTCTTGTCAGAGATAGCTAGACTTGGAGATGGAGATGTGAAAATACAGGAAAGCCAGGCTTTTTGTCTTTGGCTCTTCCTGTGTGCACACCTGCATTAGATAGGAAGAGGACTTGGTATTTTAAGAAGGACCCACTTGAGTTTAGAACTCGCTCCGCCTTCTTTACATAGAAGTGTTTCTTCATGATTGTTTTATTTTTTCTTTGAAACATATGCCTGTCTCATAAGAAACCAAAAGGGAAAAAGCCAGGGAATGACTTGTGTTTAGCTCAAACCAGGATTTATGTGGATTATTTCTCAGACTTGATTTCTTAGATCTAGTCTTTAGGTTCTCAAGTTGTCTGGAGGTCAAAACATTTCCGTGTGAAAATGGCACTAATAATCCAGGCTTCAGCAGGGTACGTAGTTTACACAGAGAGGTCTCTGTCTCTGCTCCTTTTTCCTTTGTCTGCACATTTGTCATTAAATTCAACTACTAGTATAGGCTAAGGAAATCTTGCAGCAGGAAATGGATTAAGATGAAGAGATACCAAAAATATAGTGGAAAATCCAGATGCCTGAACTGAGAGCAAGATAATTGCTAAGCCACTCCACACTGTCGTCTTTGTTTTTAGCCAATTAAGAAACGGAACATTTTAAATGTATCTCATTTTCTTCATTCCACACCTCATACTGTTTACATCAGAGGTCACATTTATCTAGTGGAGATGAATATTTACAAAAGACTTAATAATTCCCTTGTCAGTGAAATCCTCAAAGCATGCTTTTCTTGCATTTCTTTCTGATGAACAGCAATAGCAATAATAATAATGATGGCCCTAAATTGTTATTTGTTACTTGACTTTGAATTTTGGTGTTTTCTAGGGGGGTTTCTTGTGACACAGGAAAGAGTTGTTCCTGGAAGACTGTGTGCAGTTTGAATGCACAATTAGTTGTAGGTACAATAAAAACGTTTATTTTTCTTGTTGAATTAGGAGATGTCGTGCCCTTTGGGTCACCTAATATTTTGCTGTGACTGCTTTTCATTATATCTGCACATATGATGAATCTAACAACAGCAACAACAACAACAAAAAACTGCTTTGAGTGTCCCATGATTTGAGTTGAAAAGATGAACCAGTGACAAGTCTAAGTTACCCTTCCTTAGATAGCACATTGGCTCTGAAAATGCCCCTCCTTCCTTGTATCCTTATATGGATCCCTTAATGAAAGGCTGATGCTGATGAGTTGTCTGTTCTGCAAAAAGAAAAATCCCTCAAGTTTACTTACTTTAAGTTCCTATTTTCATGCAGGAAGACTAGGATATGTTTATGATCTTATATTAAAATCTTAGAGCTTAGTTGGTTAACACTGCTAATTGCCAAGAATATATTTTATTAACTTTGAAATTGCTGTATGATGTCTCTGAAGTTGTCTGGAGTGCTCCAAGTGACTCATTCTTGTAACCCATGGCAACAGGAAATGGTCCCCCTAGGTGCAAGTTGGAAAACGGACTCAGATCTACACTTTGTGATCAACCAGGGAGTTCATCTGAAAAGAAATTCTTGCTTGCTCTTTCATATAGAGGTTAATCTTTTGATGCTTAGAAGGATCTCAAGCATCTTTTTGCAGTATCCCTTAGTTCCTCATTTATTTGAGGGTGTTAAAAATTCTCAGAAAACATAATCCCTTTTATGAAATAGTAAGAACACACACAGAAATGCACATATGAGTCTGGTTTTGTGTGAGGAAGGGACAACAGGGTAAAAGCAATCAAATCCAACCTGAGGGGTTGTGGTAGCATCTGAAATGGTGCAGGTCAGGGAGTCCCTGGAGGAAAGTAGGAGCCAAGAGTCCAAGATTGTGCTCTACCCTTTCACTCCTTGGCAGACGTACCATCGTACAGGGCGTCTTACTCTCAGATGTCAACTTGCTTTACTATTTTTCAAAAGAAAAATAAGAATAATCTTTTCCCTGTTTTTGAATTCTCATGCATGTATTTATATGACATAATGCCATCCATGTGGGTGTGCTTATGTAGCAGTGGTAGACTGTAAAAGACATACATGGACTCTGTCTATCTCTCAGAGGCAACAGAAAGACTTGTCAATAGAGGATGGGGTGCTGCCTTGGACCATAGCTGAAGGGCAGTTACTCAGAGTACTCCCTGGATAGTTTACTAACTAATCACATGACACAATATTCATAAATGAGTGATCCAGGCAGATGCAAAACACATTTTTTCTACTATGCTTAACAATTTAAGACTGCTCCTCCCCATACAAAGAAAAGTAATTTCTGTAAAGTTAAGTGGACCTTGGGGCAGGATATACGTCCCTAGAGCTATCTTTCTGCTCATACTTCCTTTTTCTCCTCCAAGTCTGACTGTCAACATTAATATCTGTTATGAGTTTCCGGCGCTGAAGTTTCCATGGGTCATCATCTTTCTCTATCCCAGATGAAATATCAGGACAAGTATTGTAGTAGCACAGATTCTGTATTTAATGTACCATTCAAGTTGGCCACAAAACTCAGTGGTCTTGTAAAAAAAAGCTCCAGGCCTTTAAAATGATATGTATTTACTATTCTCTTAGTTTTAATGATTTTAAACTGTTCAGGGGACATTGGCTGATCCCTGTAAGAATGTAAAAACTGCCAGTTCATAACTCTAGTTTATACAATGCTTATACTATTATACTTTTTTACTAATACAGGCAACATTGTCACGAGAGTTGTGTTCATTTTAGCTACTTGAGAGGGTGGGGACCTACAGACTCCAAAGTCTAGAAGCATTGCTGGTAACACAGAGTTTACAGTTTTTCTTAAGAATAGAAAGGAAGCTATTGTTTTGATAAGAAGGGACTGATACCTATAGCCAGGAAAGGTTCAAACAAACTTAAGTATATCTTTTTTCTTGCTCTGTGTATTAATATGTGGTTCATTTTTATGTAGAACTGTGAATCTCACAGTTGGCTTTCTCTTTTCTCTACTGAGAGAAATTAAGTCCCCATCCTTACTTGGTAGCCTTTAGTAGATTTCATAGGCATAACATGGAGAAAGAAGTGGTACCTTGTATATGCTAATCTTGTAAAAACACATATGACCATAAAGTCTTACCTCAATTGAAAGTGTTTATATTATATTTCTATGTTACCATATGAAGATAGTTTGCCTGATTGTATTGATCCATTTTCAAGCTGTAGTTATCAGCAATTATGAATATGGATCCTAAGCAGGCTTCTTGAGTTGAAATTGCAACCCTGATCCCATAGTAGCTATGTGTTCCTGGATGAATTTCTTAATCTGAATCTCTATGTCCCTATGTATAAAAAAGTCATTATAAGAGGCTTGATTTATTTATTTTGTGTATATTTGGTACAGGGTCTTACTACACAGCTCAGACTCGTATTGATTACTCGTTTTCAGCCTCGCCAGTGCTGGGATTATAGGCATGTGCCACCAGGCCTGGACATGGCGGCTTGCTTATGGTACTTGGTTATGGGGAGGGCATGGCCTATTGTGCTGGGATTTGAGCCCTGGTCCCTGAGCTTGCCTAAGCAGGCACTTAGTTTGCTGGCCCTAAAAAGAAATTTTGTGATGGTTAAATAAGAGAATATATTACATACAAGAGCTCCTACAGCAAATATTCATTACATTTTTACTGCTGTTGGCATTGTTGTTGCTATTGGTGTTTAAATTACATGGGGAGGCTACTGTTATTTTTGTTTAGATTCATTTCTTTTTCCTAGTCCATTCCTGTCTTTTCTTCGTTCACCCAACATTTGCTCTCTCTGTAGTCTGATGGTGAAAATAATGACCAACTACATAGAAGCTAGGAGAATAAGGGTGGTTCCATGCATTTCCAGAACAGTCTAACTCTTTAGAAAAGAAATGTATTATCAAGATCATCAATGTATGTTCATTCAAATGTTCAAACTCTATGAATTAGCTATTGTGGGAATATGTTAGTTTAATAAAAGACAAAAACATGGCTTTACTTTTGTAGCTTTACAGTACTGTCCATCCACACTCTGTAACTACATACTGAAATTCTCCTGTAAGCCAGAAAGTAGAAGCCTTTGCTACAGAAGCGTGCTTAATAATTGTTTTGGTGAAGTCACTAGAAGTTTCAACAATGAGAAAATGCTCTTTGGTTTAAGATGTGATGTTTGCATTCTTACTTGTGTATTTGTTGTTTCTTTGGGAGTTTTGTAGTCAGTACTTTGTTGTATAACTAATATTCTTTGAATGTGTTCTCATCTGAAAAAATAAATTACTGTATTGGAGTAGTATGCTGAAACTTAATTTTTCTATTTTGATGAGTTATGGATAAACTCAGAATATAAAGGATGGTGTAATGGATTCCAATGACCTATCATTTAGTTTCAACAAATTAGGTAACCTCTTAAGCAGCCTCGCAATTTGTGATTCTCTTTTCTTTGGTAATGGAAATTTTTACTTTGATTGTGAGTATTTAGCATATCTTATTTTAAAATAGTATCAATTTTATTGACATTGAGATGATATAGTTGTTATAGCACTAAGCATTTAAGGTGATGCAATAAAATGCACAAAAACGACCCCTGAAAAATGTGTCGGAACTGAGCGAATGTAATAAATCAGAGCTTAAAAGTGTGGGATTTGTTTGGCTTGATACATATTAGTGTCTCCCTCAAAGAGTTTATGGGATGTTCAATTATGCCACATTATTATATGTGGAATGATTCCAAAGGAGTCGAAGTTCTACAATTTTAAAACTTGTGAGCATTAATACTTGTCTCATTTAGGAACTCATTTTGAGATCGTGATGGTTCATGTCCACAGTGGTCCCCAGTGACCCTTGCTGTTGCCACTCATGTCTTTAGGAGATCTCCTCCCCTATTACTGTGTATATGTTGTGTAATCAATGAAATACGGTAGATGTGATGATGTGAGATTTCCGTGCTTGTCACAAAAGAAGCTGCCCCTCACCCTCCTTGGTTGGCTCACTTCCTCTCCAGAAACCCAGAAGCCCTGCTGTGTCACCAATCCACAGAGACTTGCATAGCAAGCAAATGAGGCCTTCTGCTAACCAGCACCACTTTACCAATCATATGAAGAACCCACCTTGGAAGGAGAACTTTACATCCCAGACAAAGTCTTCAGAGAGATGCAGTCCTGCATAGCACTGCATTCTCTTGGGAGTCCCCCAGCCAGCCAAGGTATCCTAAGCCTCAGAACTATGTGAGGTAGCAAGTGCTTATTGTTGGAAAATGCTATCCATCTGATTAATTTGTTACATAGCAGCAAAGAATGATTAATAAGTTCCCTTAGGCCTGTGATTATAAGTACTAGTGTTTTATTGATAGAGGAAAGGACAGTCTGTAGAGGGCTAGTTGATAGAATGCTGTCTACATACACATTCACCACAGTGAAAAAGCAGCACCTCTGGTCTCTTATACATTCACCTCCTGAATATGGCTTGTTTGTTGCTAAGTCTGGCTCAACTTTAGTCCTTCTTTTGGTTTTTGAAAGAAAGTGGGATATTGAGGGCTAGAGCATATTCCTGCTGCTCCAGGACAGATTTTTCCTTGGGGACAGACTTTTAAGCAGCATAGCATACATCTGGGTTACTCCAAACCCACTCTTTTGCAGAACACACATAAAGGCTGTTAACATCACAGAAGTTTGTTTTTTAGCTACTACTAAGTTTGTTTTTTACTATATGCAGGATACAGTGCTCCAAATATCTTATGACCTAAATAAGACCCAGACAACATGTTATCTAATATAGCGACCCTTCAGGAATTAGCCAGATAGGTGGTGCACCCCTATAATTGTAGCACTTGGGAGGCTGAGACAGGAGAAATGCTGAGTTTGAGGCCAGCCTGGGCTGCATAGTGAGTTCAAGGTCAGTCCTAGCTACATAGTGAGACTGTGTCTCAAAAAATGAAAAACAATAGCTTGCCAAATAGCTAAGCAGATTAAAGTACCTGCAAGCAGGCACAGAGGCCCTGGGTTGAATCCCCAGGCCTGCAGTGCCAACCCCACCCCTGGGAGGCACTGAGATAGCAAGTGAGACTGGGTGTGGTGGCCTGCACCTGTAATCCCAGCTCTTGGGAGACTGTAAAACAGGGGGATCACTACAAGTCCGATCTAGTAGTGAGACCCTGAACACCCTGTAGACCCTTCCCTAAAAAAATAAATAAAATAAATAAAAAATAAAAAACAAAGAAATGCAAAAATAAAAATCCCAACAAGGACAAAAAAGTGAAGCAAATAAAGTCTTTATTTTCCTTTTATATAGAGTGCTAGATTGTTCTGCATAAGTATGCTGCTGGATTATACATCAAACTACATTTTCCTCCTCATCTTATTAAACTAATAAAATCTAAAAATTGGATATTTTAGCTAGAAAAGATTCAGCATAAATACAAAATTTTGGTGAATTCTGACAGGTTCAAATGGTATGGTCCAGAGAACCAATGAAACCAAACAAAGTTGAATAAAAACAGAGCAGAACAAAAAGAGCTGAAAAGAAAAACCCACCTAAACTCCTAATGAAAACTTAAAAGGCAATCAAATTCTTAACATATCTGAATACGAAGAACTTTGACAAACAGAAGAATTTTTCAACTTTGAGATTAGTGTTACTATTTTCTTAAATGAGGCATCAATATTTTTTGGTTTTATGCAGTGTGTTTTTGTTCATTTGATATTTGATTTGTTAGATAAGGTAACTAATAGAATTCTTGCCCCTGAGAGTTTTTTTTTAGACCCAAGGTTACCTTGTTAAAAAAACAATGATGGTGTTCTTTGACCTACACC
>PVKN010016113.1:0-18012 GCA_004027915.1 Capromys pilorides
TCTTCTGGATGGTTCACAACTTAACTTGGCAGGCCAGAAAATTAGAGAAAAAGAAGGGACACAAGTAAGCCTTTTGAAACACAGTAGAACGGAAACTGCTGTTAAATCTTTCTGCACATCACCTGAGGACTCTGTCCCTCGGCTCTCCTACATTTATGTACAATACCTTGTACTCTAGTTATACCTTGTCTCTCGTACAAAGTATAGAACACACATATGTGAGAATCAGCTCTATGTGTCCTATTTAAATGAATCATTAGCAGGTGTTAATCGAAGGTCTCATCGAGTTAGACAAGAACTGGCCATGAAAGAGAAAGCCTACACTGAAAACTGATGCTCTTAGTGTTCCTTTAAAAGAATCTGGATGGAGAGTGTCACCTTTCCTTCTCCAAGATTTCTTTCAGCCATTTCCCTCTGGATCCAAAACTGCTAATGAAAGTGCAGGCACAGAGTTTCATGTTGTGCTGTATGGTTCAGGTAGAGATTTGCCTTACAGAGCCTTGAAGGAAGAAGGATAAAGTATCTCCCATAGCACATGTCCCCTCTGATCCAGGAGCTTGTTGATTATTCCTTTACAGGTGCCCAGAAGGAAAAGGCTATCTTTGTTTTCCCTGTTAGGTTAGCTATGATTTTCCTGGAGGCAAATATAAGCTCATTATAACATAAATTTGCCAAATATGAGCCCCTAAGGCCAGAATTTTGTTTTGGGGACACTGAAAAGTTATGGAATTCAAGCAAATATTTTCTTCCTGCTCAAGATCTGCCTTTACAAAAGCATTGTCCAGTGTCTTTTTAAGGAAAGCAGAGCCACTGTTTAATACAGTGCCTTTTGCCTTTTGTGAGTCAGTAAAACCACCCTTCCTGGGCTTATGCAGCTCTTATACTCTCACAGGTCTTGGTGAGAGCCCTTGGATAGATAGACAAATACTCCCTCAGGAAAGAAGCAACTCCATGCCCTCGTGCCCGGTTAAGAGAATAGATAGATGGCTGGATTTCAGTCCCCACTGACAACCTCTGATGGTTACCTTTAATGCTTATATAATTTGACTAACACAATACAAGTAGCCTGAATGACAAGGTGGATGGTGTGATGCTATGAATAGGTGGATGTACTAGCAGGTGATACTTTCTTCCTGTGTCTTCTTCGTTAAGAACCAAAATGCCCTGTCCCATTACTTGCCCTCCCAGGTTGGTGAAAAAGTCCATCAAAATGGGTTATTTGGAGTTAGGCTCACAACTGGAATACAGTAATAGGAAAGGGTTGCTGGATGCAGTGAAGTAGCATGGGTCCTTTTTAGCTACTTTCACCATGAAGAATATATGCAACGTATTAAATCAAACATTCATGGATTCTTTTATCTACTTTATCTACACTTAAAATACGATAAACTAATGAAAATATTGAGTCACGGAAAATAAAATATCAGTCGAGAAAGCTGCTTCCGTATTACAACGTAAAAACTTCAATGAGCCTCCATCCTCATTTGTGAAATAAAGGGGGAAAAATACCTAGCTATAGACTTGTCCTGTAAGGTAAATGACATGACATATAAATTGACAAGGATCAGTTCTTTCCCTTTTTTCTTAATTCTTCATATTTACCTGGTATGGAGATTACAAAACATTTTCCTTTTCCAAGGTCATCTCATCCTCAAAACTGTCCTACAAAGTAAGCAAAATAAAGATGAATACAGCCACAGCTTTCAGCAGGCCTGGACAGACTTTCACATGCCTTGCTTTGAATTTAAAACCCAACCTCAAAACTTTTGTGTCTCCACTGTCCATTTTATGAACACGATAATAAGGGACTAGTGGAGAAATTGACCACATATGAAAACCCTTCTAGTATCTGGGGAAGCTTTCATCCAGTAGCAACTGAATATTTTTTTCCTTGTGGGCCAACAAGATGGTAAAAGAATTCCTTTGCTTAGCTGAATTTCTCCTGTTCACAGTGGAGTTTTTCATGCAAAGGAGTATTTCATACATGATTACATCTTACCTCAATCTCTCTTAATCATTAAAATTCTAAGCATTAAATTTGTCAGAACTATAATAGAGGATCTAAGAATAGGGAACATAGTACAGGGAGAGAAATGTTAAATTATATTATCCAAAGCACTTATGTTCTTATTCTGTAATATTTTAATATTATGAGAAATGATTTTATTGTCTTCCCATTTTTGCAAAGTCACTTTGGGTCATGCTGCTATACTGAAAAGTCACCTTCTGATAAATCACTGCCCAGATTCTTCTTCAGGATTCAAGAAGTATTGGGGGAAGGTTGGAATTAGTTGTAACTTGCACTTTATACACCACATGCACAAAACAGGAATTGTTTTAGGGTCTTTTAGTCAGTGCATGCTTGTGATACATAATAGCAACATTCATCTTGGGAAATACATTATACACACACTCTATCTTGACCATTTTTCCTCCCCACCCTGTTTCCTCTCTATTATTCCCTAGTTCCCCTTTCTGTCTACATAGCTTCTATATCCCTGTCTCCCACCATTTTTTATTTTGCTTTTTAAATTATTCATATTATTTATTTTTTTATATTAGAAAAATCATGCAATATGCAACCCTTGTGAGACTTAATTCACTTAGCATTAGGGGCCGAAAATATGTTCACTTTTCTGCAACTGACTCAAATGTATCCTTCTTTATGGACGTTTCACACTCCAGTCTATACATAATTTTCTTTATCCACTCACCTATTTATGGACATATAAGCTGCTTCCCAGATTTATCTCTTCTGAATTATGCTGCCATGGGTTTTCAAAGCTACTTTGAGTTGTACTTAACAAGGATACGCGCGTAACCCAGTAATATGATGTCATTAGCTTATGGAGAAAATGACTAGATGAGGTACGGCAGAAGCAGAGCTTCTGTTTTTAGTACTTTGAGGAATCTCCATACTGATTGGTGAGATACTGAGGTATCTCTTAGAGCCCAAGGTTAAAGGACTAAGTAACTGGAAAATCCTCAAAAGATCAAGTTAACCACCATCACTTTAGTGCTGCTTCTTTCTGGGCCTCTACCTCATTTCTGACTCACTTTTCAATTAGATTCCGCTCTGTACTGGTTGATAACATCATGTCGACTTGAGAAGTTTAGAAGGAAGTGACTCAGCAGAGAGCCAAGATTCTTACTTTGTAAACATCCTCATGCTGTGCAAGGAGAGGTCATGGAAACCGTGTGAGTTCTAGAACGCAGCACCATGGTAGTTTGTTTACATCATAAGAAGGGGACAGCGGGGGGCTAAAAGCCACAGCGTGCTGCCCTTCCTTTGCTCTTCCCTGTTATCTGCTGCCATGAAATGCTGCCCTCTGCCACCTGCCACTCTGCATGGAAGCCAGCTGTGTATAGACTGAAAACTCCACAAACTGTGAGCTAAAGAAACCTTTACCGGGCGAGACGGTGGGCAGTGCGGTCGGGCGAGACGGTGGGCACCGCGGTCGGGCGAGACGGTGGGCAGTGCGGTCGGGCGAGACGGTGGGCACCGCGGTCGGGCGAGACGGTGGGCAGTGCGGTCGGGCGAGACGGTGGGCACCGCGGTCGGGCGAGACGGTGGGCACTGCGGTCGGGCGAGACGGTGGGCACCGCGGTCGGGCGAGACGGTGGGCACTGCGGTCGGGCGAGACGGTGGGCACTGCGGTCCGGCGAGATGGTACGCCCTGCTTTTTGATCCCCAGCACCACATGCTGAGCCAGCCCCAGCCCGCAGGGCAAGCGGAGCCAGCCATCAAAGAAATATTAAAAAAAAACCTTTACTTCCTTAATTTTGGGCGTCGGGTAAGCTTGGTGCACTATGTTGGGCCACATAACCAACCCTGCCTTCATAAGTTAAAAGAAGGAGAACAAGTTGAAAATAGACCACAGCTGAAACAGTGATCTTCTCCAGACCAAATATGAGTAGCATCTGTGGGAGAAATACTCGTCAATACGCATATAAGCGGGCAGCCTTTTTCCTTTTCTCTTGTCACCCACCGTGTCTCTTTATCTTTGCTTCTGTTTGCGCACCACTTCATCAGTTCTCATCCTCCACCTGCCTCTGCCATTCTCTGCAGGCCAGCTTTCAAGGCTTTCATAACATACGCCATCTTGAATTTATGTAGCTTCAGGCCAGGACACTGGCAGAAACTGACTAGTGTTTCACAATCTCAGTTCTAACCTCTAGGCAAAAAGGAAAATGGGTTTTTGTAACAAATGAGACAAATTCATATGTATAGTACTGCATTAATATAATACTGCAGGGGACTGGGGAGATAGCTCTGTGGCACAAGTGCCTGCCTGGCAAGTGCAGGGTCGTGAGTTTGAACCTGGTACCGCAAAAAAAAAAAAAAAAAAAAAAAAAAAAAAGATACTGCATTCTCAATGTAGTAAATATTGTTGTTGTTATGGTTATTGTTAAGGAAAAAATCTTACGTGGGTGTTCCCTGTCCAGGTTACAACCTGTAACTTTTGTAGTTCTGGCCTCAGAAGTACAAAAAAACAAAACAAAACAGAACAAAAAAAAAAAAACTACTTTTGTGGGCTCATAATCAATATGGGAATCCAAGTAGCCAAGTAAACTTTGAAATCTTTTTATTAGCTCAGCTCAGCAAAAGACCCCTGTTTCAGAGTCTAAGTGAGTGGCCCTGCCCAGAAAACAGAAGAGTATATAAAGGAGGGAGAAAAAGACAAAATAAAACACAAAGAAAATTAAAGAGAATATGCAATATATCTTGCTTGTCAAACAGATTTTTTTTTTGTTGTTATACATCTAGCCACTTTTTTCCTGCTATTGTTTAGGGTCAGGCTTTTTCAGAGTATATTTCCTCCCTATGGTTACTTGTTTCACACATAGGCCTGTTTTTACAACTCTGGGATCAGATAAAGTTTATCATCGCAGTACTTATGCTAAGAGTTTAGGTTTAGGCCATCACAAAACCCACTTTTTTCTTAATGAATTTAGGACAGGGTCTACAGGTTGTACAAGAATTTGTAGAGGTTCTTCTCTTTTCGGCCTCCCAAACTCTGGGATTATAGGTGCTCACTACCACACCCGCCCAGTCTCCATTGCTGTCTCAGTGCACCCCGGGAGCCGGGCTGGGGCCTGGCCGGCACAGCATGCTGGGGATCTACCTGGCTTTACCAAAGCAGGCGATTCAGTCTGCTGAGCTATGTGGCCTTCCCAGGAAGCACTTCTTTACCATCTTTGCTGCTGAACCTGGTTCATGCTTCTCTTTTCATAGCTCAAGTCCCCTATTACGTTACAGTCATTTACTGGCATGCCTATCTCAGTCTAGACAGTGAACTCCTCATGCAGGTATAGGAGCCATGTCCTTCTCTCTTTGAACCTGTTACTGGGTATGGGGTACTGATCAGTGCCCAAGGGATGGTGCGTGTGTCATAGATGCTTGGCCACTGAATGGAAGACATGTGGCAGGAATAACAACTGAACATTGTTGTGAGAATAAAACTGTGCTACCTGCAGTAGAAACTGGGGAATGGAATGTTTTTTTCTCTGATCCTGCTGCAATGGCTTTTTTTACTTCCGAATAGCAAAGTAAAAGGTCAAATTCCAAATTAAAGGTTATCTTTGAGCACTTAATAAATGCAAGTCAAATGTGTATTGACAAGGTTTTCTCCTGGGTCATTTTACTGGCTCACCAGTGGAAGATGTTAATCAAGGTTAACTTGTACAGGGCAAGTGTTGTTTCCAGTTAAACCCTTTGAGTTGTGAGAGATGGCTTTGGAGTGGGGTTGTTAGGGTTAAGTGTCTACGCTTCATATATGATCATCTCCACATTTAGGTGCATCCATACAATGGAAAACAAAGGGATTAAATCCTGAGCCCTGATCCCTGTTCCTGGTTTCTTTTCCTTAAACTCTTTATTTCCATTGCATGTTTTGTCTACTTTACTGCACTGTTCTTTCTCTGCTAAACAGCTTCCATCCCTTGTACCTCCCGAGTGGCTGGTTGGTGCTGGGGTTTGCTTGTTGCACACGTGTGTGTATCTACCTCCAGCATACTCAGTTACATGATATGAAGGACTTTGTACCACACAGGAACATGATTGCTACAGTTGATGTTAACATGCGGACACTTAATGTTTTTACCTTAACTAGTTTGCTTGGAGAAAGTAAATTCATATGCCAAAATAAAGAGAAAAAAGGAGAGAGGAAGAACAGAGACCTGAGGAATATCTTTTACCATTTATTTAATCTACAAAAAATAAGCCAGGAAGGTAAGGAAAGCAATTTTTATGATGACTTCTGATGAGGAAATTACAGCAGGAGACAGTTCAATGCAAATTACTTGAGCAAAGGGTAGGATTCAAAACCTAAATCCTCTAATTTTCAATTGATTTTTTTTTCTTCCTACTTGAATAGTTCTCAACTAATGTACTTTTAAAGAAAAACAACTTTTCTTGCATACTGGTTCACGCTTGTAAGCCAGCACTCAGGAGGCTGAAGCAGGAGGATCATCACAAGTTTCGAGCCAGTCTAGGCAACATAGTAAATTCAAAGCCAACCTGAAGTACATAATGTAACCCTCTCCCCAAACAACAAAGTGAAACAACCTCATGTCTTGCATGCCGTTCAACAATTAGATCTTAATACTTGAGCCAAGAGGGTGAGCAAACTGTGGCCTGCAGACTAAATCCAGCCTGCTACCTATTTCTGCACTCTTTTAAAAATTTTAATAGTTAAAACAATCAAATGACTAATATTTCTTGGTGCACAAAAATGACATGAAATTCAGAACAGTGTCTATAACTTAGTGTCTATATTTTAGTGTCTATAAATTGTTTTTTATAGAAACTCATTCATGCTCACTTTTATTTTATTTTATTTTTTACGGAAGGGTCTACACAGTGTTCAGGGTCTCACTACCAAATCAGACTCATGATCTGTCTGTTTACAGCCTCCCAAGAATTGGGATTATAAGCTCGGGCCACCACACCCAGTCTCAATTCCCATCTCAGTAGACCCCTGGGGTGGACTGGCATGGCAAGCCAGGGGATTGAACCCCCAGCCCCTGTGCCTGCTTTCAGGTGCTCTAATCTGCTGAGCTGTTTGACCACCCTATGTTCACTTTTCAATTGTCAGTGATGACTTTGGCACTAAAATGCCAGAGTCAAACAACTGCTTTCATGCATCCAAATGGATAGAGACTATATAACGCGCAAACTGAAACTACTTCCTGTGTGGCCCTTATAGGGACATTTTCCTGACTACTGATTTATCCCTCACTACTGAAAAGCACAGGCAGCACAAGCACCAGCAGCCTCAAGTCACCTGGGATCATGTTAGCAACGCAGAATCTCAGCTGCCTTCCAGGCACTCAGACCTAGGGCTCAGCAGTTGCATTTTAATAAGAGCCCCTGGTGATTCGTATGCACATGAAGGTCTGTAAAGCTCAAACTGGGAAGACAACTGATGAGGACATTCCCCCACTAGACAAGCAGTGTGTGGGTTACTGGAAAGGAAACAGCCATCGGGGTCAGACAGGTAGGGATTGAAAATTCTGTTTTTTCTGTGGAGTGGCCCCTAGTTTCCTCACCTATACAGTAAGGATGAGGATGCTTCATGAATTTGTTTTAGATTGGATAGTACATTAATTTCTTCGTGCTTGCTGTCCTAAGAAATTACTGCAAAACTGAGAGCTTGAAACAGCAGAAGTTGATTCTCTTAGTGCTCTGGAGGCTAGAGAAGTTTTGACATCCAGTGTTAGGGGACTGTTGTCCCTCTGAAAGAACCTTGAGAGAATCATTCTTAGCTCCTTCCGGTTCTGTTGGTGCCAGCTGTTCTTTGGCTGTTCCCACATTTCTTCAACCTCTGCCTCCATCTCCTCACAGCCAGACATTCTATGTCTCAGGGTGGCCTCTCCTCTTATAAGGACTCCAGCTATAACATTTGGAGGTTTGTCCAAATCCAGTACTATGTGGCCTAAGATACTTAGCTATCTATGCTTGTAATAATCCTATTTCTAAATAAAGCCACAGTTGGAGGGTCTGACTGTACATGAATTTCAGGGGAATTAACCGTGCACAGATTATATCAATATGGATCAAATATCAGGCATACTTTGGGCACTTAAAACATGACTACTGTTCTTTTTTTCCAAGTGACTCATGGGCAGAGAACAGAGTAAGCAACTATGGGAATTTCAAAGGCCATCTTCCCTAGTTTGACAGAGGAGCGTCTATTTCACTACCACACACAGAGGAAGATGCTTTCCTGACATGTATCCTGCTGCTAAATCAGGTCATTTTTTTCCTTCTACATGTTGGAGCAAAAGTTTCTCTCCAGTGAAGGGGCAGATGAATGAAAAGAAATGAGCCATAGGGCAGAAGAGCCTTGCAGTGCAGTGGCTGCACTGACTCACTCATTCCTTCCTTTCTGTTGCTATGTGCCTGCCTGGGGAGACGGAGGCCTAATGTTCTCATAAAACTCCTACAGGCTGGGACTGTCTGCGGTAACCCTGAAGGGAGGCTTTCGTTTCCTGTGAAATGCATGCATGTATGTCTTAAGAGAAAGCAAGACTGGCATTAAATTTCAACTCTTGGAAGAGCAACCCTTGATAGGTGTTACCTTTGGGGTGAGTCACATTTGGATTCTCCTATCAGAAACTATTGGTGGGAATTTTCAGATTGGCCTGGTGCTGGGGCAAGCTCATTTCCTGTTGCTTTTGCATCTGTAATAGCTAAATCCCGGTGCTGAGGAAGCACCGGCTTGCACTGTTCTCTTGTATTGCACTTCTATTGTATAGATCTGGCCTATTCTGTATTAATTACCCAATTAGCCATGAGTGGTACACATTACAATTTTGAATTTCCTGTAAACAGCCTGCCTCACAGGAGATATGTGGAAATCGCCTCAGTACCCACAACCAAGTGCTGTAATTCTCAGCACAGTTGTATTGGAGCTGAAACAAATCAATAACTAAATGTGACTGCAGCTAGATTACTAACTCAATCTTCTATTCTCCAAGGGGGAAGAGGTGTGACCTTTATTACTAAGGATCTTGCTGCATAATGGTGGGAGCTTTGTTACGTGTAAAAAGAAATCTAACAGGAAGCAGAAAACCTGGTCTTGGAGACAGTTTATGTTTTTATGATTTATAAATTTATTTTAAATTGGAATTGTTATTTACTTCCTGATCCTGTTTTAGAAATGATAGGGAATATTGAATCATGGCCATTAAGACTATTTTCTCTGTTCATAGCAGTTTAAAAAGCATATACTTTGTTTTCCCATGGAAATATTGGAGAACCAAGGTATGTCATCCACAAAATAGGAAATAAAATTGTCCTCAAAGGATCACATGCTAAGCTCAATAGATATTGGATTAAAGCAGTCACCTGAACCTTGTGAGGGGACTCAAAATTCTGGCAGCACATTACACTCACCTAGAGAGCTTTCAAAGTTACTGCTGCTCCAGGCCTGCCAGTGGAGAGGGTTATTTAATTGGGGAGTGCTGGTGGGGCACCAGCTTTATGAAAGGCTTCCTGAGAGATTCACTCTGGCTGCCTTGGTTGAAAATCATTGCCTTAAAGAGATAGAGTAGCTTACAGGCCTTAGGATGTCACTCACAAAATGCTTCTAAAAAAATCTTTCAAAACAGTGAAGTTTGTGTTTAGCTAAGGAAGCTTGTGAGTGGGAAGTATGTTTGCACTGCATATATGTTTGTACTGCATATACCAAGAAAATTTTTAAAAACTTGAAATTTTATTTGCCTGTTTTATTCACCACTGTATCTAATGGCTCTAGTAGTCTTACTAGAGCCCAGCATAAAATACACACCAGATAATATGTAATGACTGAATAAACAATAAATAAATGAACAAGAAATGAAAAGATGAACAAGAGGAACCACAGAAGCAAATATTACCATTTTTAGCAAGTAATCCCTACTGCAAAGAATATACAAAATACTATTTTTAGTTGAGTCTATAAAATATTGCATTGTAATCAATTGATTATAGTTTGGATTCCAATGTGTACTCACCTTAGGAGAGAAAGAATACACTGTCTTTAAAAAGATACAGCCCCTGTGGCAGCAGTAAGCCTTTACATTAAGAAACTGACATTCAAATTAAACTTTCCACTGCTATATAAAAAGTTCTTGTAGGGAAAAATCAAATAAGTTGTGCCAACTCTGATTCTTGTGATATATTTTTATTGTGTATTTATAAATCAATATTCGGGTTTCATAGGGGCCAGGGAGATAGCTCCACGGCACAAGTGCCTGCCTGGCAAGTGCAAGGTTGTGAGTTTGAACCCTGGTCCCACAAAAAAAAAAAAAAAAAAAAAAAAATTTGGGTTTCATACATTGGCTGTGAGCTCGATTTACATGGGTAAACTTTTGAGCATTGAATAGATTTATCTCTGGTTCATATGTCCTGAGATTTAGGTCCTAAGATTTCAGACCACATCAAATTCACCAGGGTTGCAAGAACCACCCTGTGAAGTTGTTTGCACCTCTACCTAAAGGAGAGTCATAAGATTCTTTTAATATGCACCATTTTTTTTTAAATTTTATTATTTATTTATTTATTTGTTTGCTTGTTGTGTTTGTTTGTTTCTTTATTTATTCATTTTGTGGCTGGCTCAGCCTGCCCTGGTGGTGGCGCTGGCGCAGCATGTGGTGCCGGGGATCGAACTGCAGTCCCCGCAGTTGCCTGAGCCCTCCTAAGCAGGCGCTTTAGACCACTGAACCATCTCGCCGGCCCTAATATGCACCATATTTTAATTAAACCAAAATATTGTACTGTCCGTGATAATGATTTTAACGATTTTGATTATGTGAAGGTCACTTCTTAAATTTCTTTTCAAGCTCCATAAACTGCCCTCTTATCTACCCTCCTTCCCACTTTAGATGATTCTGCTTTGTCCTTTTGATTGAGGAATCACTGCTCTAGAGGAGCTCTCTAGTAGCACACTTGTAAGGTTGCTGTTTCCTCTAGCTTTCACCTATGATTGTGTATTAGTTGCTTCTGGATGGGAGAAAATTTCTAATTCCTGTACAACTTAAAGGAGGGAAAGCTTATTTTGGCTCAGAGCTACAGTTCATGGTTGACTGGTTCCAAGATAGAAGAAGCATGGTAGAGGGTTTGCTGGAGCAATGCTGCCCACACCCTGGCAGCCAGGACGCAGAGTTAAGGGAGGAAGCAGAGACAAAAAAATATCTGACCAGGTGACACCCTAGTGAGCTGCCTACAACCAAGTCCCTTGTCCTAACAACACTTTCAGCTGCTGAACTCATCCATGAATGTATCATCTGATGAGCATAGCCACCCCTGTGATCCAATCCCCTTCTAAACACATGCAAATTCTGGGGGACACTTTAGATCTAAATCCTAACAGAAAAGCAGGTCTTCTCTATAGCTGACCAACATCTGTTCCCTCCTAACTCCTATGTAGAAGTTTTCGCTTCAGGACAGAAGAAACCTGGGTACGCTAGCTCTCTTTCTGCAGGTAGGACAATAAAGAGCCTTTTCTTAGTGCCTCCATAGTTTTCCAGTGTTTTGAATCCAAATTAAAACACAGACAACAATAAAATCTCACATTAAGCAAACATAAACTCACAAAGCAGGAGTCATTTCCATTACTTTATTCCACAAACCAATTGATCTTCATAAGGTTGGAGAAAAATAAAGGAGTTTAAATCTGAATTTGAAGCCACTCACAAGAAACAGCCCCGCAATCTGCTTTCTGCCTGCATATCTGTAGACAGTGCATCAGCACAGTGAAGGTGAGATTGCCATCTTTTCCTGAGGCTCAAGGCTCCCCTGGCGTTCATTTTCATTTCTCGTAGCTGTCCTCAAGCCAAAGCATCAACAGGAACCTTAATAATACTGATAGTAACAGTGGCAACAACACAAAACCTAAAGGAATTTGCCAGGAGGTGCTCTGGGAAGGATCTATTGTCAGCTAATGGTGTCGCCATTCTAAGGCAGTCTTCTGTTTGTCATTGCCCCCAGGGACTACACTTTCCCCTCCTTACTCAATCACTTATTCTGCATCTCTTTAGCCTCTTTCTCATCACCCAGAGCTGGCTTTCCTAACATTAAAGTATACAGGAATCACTTGTGGATCTTCAACTGTAAGTTTTGAGTTAGTAAAGGCCCACATTCGGCATTTGTAACGAGCTCTTCAGTAATAATGAAGCTGCCTGACCGCACTTTGAGTAGCAAGGCTTTTTGCTGTGCGATGCTTTTTCTTGCTGCAGTGAAAGAGATATTGTATAATGTGCACTGCCCAATATGATAGCCACTTGCCATTTATTTTATTTTGTTTTTTCTTTATTTATTTGATACAGGGTCTCACTATGCAGTTCAGATCTGTAGTGATCCTCTTGTCTCAGACTCCCCAACCCTGGGATTACAGTGCACAAAAACACCTGGTTTCAGGGCTAGCATGACATACCTGGGTTCTGGGGCAGGCACAGCCTGCAGTACTAGGGATCAAACTCCAGTGTTTGCGATCCTCAAGCAGCCACTTAGATTGCTAAACTATCTCCCTAAATCTGCATAAACCTATTGAGTACATGAAATGTGGCTAGGGTGGGTGATTAAACAACTGGATTTTCTTTTTGGATTTTGGAGATAGAGTTTCACTTTGCGGTTCAGGCTGGCCTTAAACTTACTTTGCAGCCAAAGATGGTCTCAAACTCACAGCAATCTTCTCATCTCAGCCTCCTGAGTGCTAGAATTACAAGTATGTGCCACCATATCTGGCCAAGAACTGAATTTTTTAAATTTTTTTGAATTGTTAATGGTAGGCAACTAATTATTTTAAATATATACCATTATACAGTGCAATTCTAGGCATGAATCAATTGGAAAAGTTTCTATGTAAAAGGCAAAATACCATATATATATATATTTGACTCTGTGGGCTGTATGGACTCAGACATGAGTACTCAAATCTACCATAGAAATGTGAAGGTATATAAATAATTTATAAGTAAGTGAGTATGGCTGTACTCCACTAAGACTTTATTGATAGAAGCAGGTCAACTGGCGTTAGCCTATGGCTTATATTTGTAGATCTCTGACATGAAGTGCAATATAGTAATGTTAAAAGAAAGATTAAAAATAACCTGAAGCATATTCTTCAGTCTAAAATCAATGTGTTTTTAAATATAAACCTAAACTGCATAAAATATTAGTTTTGCTTTTAACCCATAGAATTCTATGAACAAACTGTCTTTTAAAATTGACACCTAATGTTCTATGTTATTGTATAGAATTATTACTCATGTATTTTCTTTCCTTTTTTTAAAAAACTTTGTTTATTTATATTATGGCCAGCTCAGCCTGCCCTGGGGGTGAGGCTGGCGCAGCAGATGGTACCAGGGATCGAACTGTGGTCCCTGTAGTTGCCTAAGCTTGCCTAAGCAGGCACTCTAGACTGCTGAGCTATCTCACAGGCCCACTCATGCATGTTCATTACTGGTATCTACTGGATAGCTGTTCTGCCCTCACACACATTTTCTATGCTTTTTAAATCTTGCAATATTTATTGCACCACCATTTATACAGTGTAAACAGACTTTGTGTGCTATTATTCAGTAAATATTTTTGAAATACCAACTTCTCAACTCAGTGTTTCTAGTAAGGTGGTATGAAAGGGGAATTTTCTCTTGATATATGTACAGTTTTTGAAACAGAAAAAGTTGTGCATAACCAGTCCCTATTAAGTTAGTTGCATTTCTCGTTTTGTTGTTTTTCACAAAAGCTGTCAATGCTAGTTCTTTATATACATTTTGTTAAGTGAGCGACGTTTTTCTGGTTATTCTGTCTGTCTTCAAATGATGAATGACATGTTGGAACATTGTCAGTTTGAGTCATTAACCATTAGAAAAATCTAAGGAGTTATAGACTAATTCCTCATTGTGCTATGCACTAAATGTTTCTCTCTAAAATGAAAAATCTAAAGATAATAAAATTTTATTAATACAATGATTTCACATCTTTTTTTTTTCTGTATTTAGGACAGGGTCTACAAGATATTCAGGGTCTCACTATGTAGATTGGGACTCGTAGTGATCCACCACTTTTCAGCAACCCAAAGTACTGGGATTACAGGCGCACACCACCATGCCCAGTCTCAATCGTCATCTCATTGTGCCCAGGGGTAGGGCTGGCATGGCACTCCAGTGATCGAACCCCTGTGCTCTGCCTAAGCAGGCAGTTTAGTCCACTGAGCTATCAGGCCTGCCCTGATTTCACATCCTTTATGAACAGTGTGTTCAAAAATAATTAGAAAGCCATGTTAGAAAGCCATCACAGTGAAATGGTTGCAAATCTGCTCATTAAAGATGACAGACACAATGGAACACTAGTCAGAAGTTATACTGGGCTATTAAGAGCTGAGAAGTGTGGTATGACCAAATGACTTTGGTTCAAGAGCATCATGCTGAGACTTTAACCCAGTCATGTTCAAAGGCACCCACTGGCCCATGTCACTTTTTCCAAAGTGAACACATGAATTTGTGTGAGTTCAGTTGGGGCTGATTCTTTTTGTGTGTGTGGTGCCAGGGATCGAACTCAGGACCTTACGTTTGCCAGGCAAGCACTTACTCCACTGAGCTATCTCCCTGGCCCTCAGTTGGGGCTGATTCTGAAGCATATATATTTTGGTGGAGGTGATTATGGCGGTTTTGTGTGGGCAAAGGAGATATTTATAGTCAGATATTTAGTGTCATGTTTATTGTGATAGCAGAAGGGTGGGGTAACGGGGAGCAGCAACAAGTTAGTGATTTGTTGTATAAGGACGAAAGGAATCTTCATAGTCTTCTAAGAGTCTAGGCCCTATATGTTGTTAATTTAAACTTTTTTTTCTTTTTTATTTAGTACAGGGTCTACCGGGTCTCACTATACAGATCAGACTCATAGTGATCCTTCCTATTTTTCAGTCTCACAAGTGCTGGGATGATAGGAATGCAGCCCCACGCCCAGTCTCTATCACATCTCAGCGTACCTTAGGGTGGGGCTGGCATGGCAGGCAGGGGATAGAACCCTGTCTGCCTTACTAGCATCTGTCTAAACAGGCGCTTTAATTCGCCTAGCCATCTGGCCGGCCAGATTTAAACTTTTTCAGTGAAAAAGTATGTATCATTGGAGATGAGGCATGTAATGAGGGATATATAGTAAAGATCATAAATTGGTAAACACATAGTTACTATGATTCTAACCTCAGTATTCTAGATACTAGCTTTAGGACATAAAATTATTATAGTCTCCAGTTCCTTGTGGGGATAAGGCAACAGGGCACAGGAATGTAGGTCAGGTTTCAAACTTTAGCAAAGAATTTTTGGTGTCCTTTTATGCACATTTTTGAACTTCCTTTTCCGTTCAGAACATGTATCTCTTTTTTTCTGTATTTAGGACAGGGTCTACAGAGTCTACAGGGTCTCACCACATAGATCAGACTCATAGTGATTCTCCTGTTTTCAACCTCCCAAGTGCTGGGATTACAGGAGTGCGCCACCATGCCCAATGTCAATCACTGACTCAGCGTGCCCTGGGGGCAGTGCTGGCAGGCCTGCCAGGAATCATACCCTGGTCCTTGCACCTGCCTAAGTCGCTGTTTAGTCTGCTGAGCTCTCAGGCCCGCCCTTTGTATCTTATTGTTAGTACTCTCCATTTAGTTCTTCTCTTTGCCTTCTTACCTTTGCTCTTCAAAACCACTCTGTAGGCAGCTCTTGAATCACATCACAGCACACATGCAGTTTTGCAATTGAGTTTTTCTGTTGTTCTATCCAGTTTAAATGTGAATTTCTCAAGGACAAACAGTATTTTGTTCATCCTGAGTATTTTCTACATCCTCAGAGATTACCACAATAGCTTTAGTAAGTTAAGTACCAATAAAGACTAAAAGATACTTGAATTGAATATTCAAAGCCAAATAAAAGTTATTTGAAAACAGTTTCATTATGAAGTTAACCACTTAATTGAAGACTGTTTTCAAAATCCATTGAATAAAAGGCATATTTTTATATTATCTCAATTCTACTCAACCCACCATTTCAGCTTCCTTTTCCACTTACATATCAGGGTTATATTACAATGTTATAATTATGAATTATGTTTTTTAAAATTATGGTGGGGATATTGGGCTCATCAATCATTTCATTTTAGAGATATTGGGCATGCCAAACATTCTACTTTGTCCTCTGTATTTTTCCAGTTAGGAAGACGTTCATAATTAATTCTTGCTGATAGATAAAGGCAGAAAGAAAAGAGTCATATGTCAGCCAACGTTTTAAGAGCTAGAAGGTATCTTCATGATTTGTTTCATTTTTTACTACCCTTTTTATTTTGAAACTTCTATCAGTACACGTTTTCAGTACATGATTACATTCATGGTGGGGAGTTGGTAAATGTACAAAACACCTCATAATTTTTTTTGTCCTTTGCTTTGCCTCCCCTCCTTTCCTCCTCCCTCAACTTTAGTCACCTTCCCTTTTGCAAAAGATTTATCTCCATGTTTCCTATTATCTAACTTTCATTTTGATCTTTATTTCTATGTTTAGTTTTTCACATAAGAGAAATAATGCAGTATTTAAACTTGTGTGTTTGACTTATTTCAGGTAAGCTGATGTTCTCGGGTGCATCATTTTCTTACACGTGACTCCAATTTATACTGCTTCATAGTAGAGCAGTACTCCAGTGGGTACAGATGCCACATTTTCTTTATCCATTCACCTGTTGATGGGCATATGAGCTGCTTACACGATTTAACTATTAGGGGCTATGCCAGTATAAAGATGGGTATGCATGTATCACCATGACATGATGTCTTTAACTATACTGGGAAGATTCCTAGAAGAGGAGTAGCTGGGTTGAATACAATTTATGTTTTCAGAATATTTGAGAAATCTCTATACTGATTTATATACTGGTTGTACAAGTTTACAGGCCCGCTGAGAATACAGGAGTTTTCCTCTTCCACATCTTGCAGTCTGGCTGGGATTTGTTCTTATTTGGTTTCATTATGATAGGTATTGTTTCAGGAGGAAGATTGAATCTCATTTTCATTTTAATTTGCATTTCTGTAATGGCCAGAAATGCTCAATGTTTTATTGGTCATCTGTATTTCATTGGAGAAGTGTTTATGTCAAATGTCCATTTCCCAACTAGATCTTTATTTTTGGGATCTTTTATGAGATTTTATATATCCTAGATATGACTCCTTTGTCTAAAGAATACCTGGCAAAATTATTCCCACTCTGTGGGCTATCTTTTCACTTTATGGGTGGTTTCCTTTACTGTATCACAGCTTTGATTCTGGATGCTATTCATTGTGTGTTTTACTTCTGTTCTGCTCTAATATTTAGATATTTGTCCAACTGTGGTGGCTTATGCTTGTAATCCCAGCGTTCTGGAAGCTGAGACATGAGAATCATTGCAAATTCGAGGCTAACAGGGAATATGTAGTGAACTCAAGGACAGCATGAACTGCCTACCAAGATCATGTCTTAAAAAACAAAACTTAGATCTTCGATCCATTTTTATTCTAGTTTGATATATATTGAGACATATGAGTATAGATTTAGTTCTCAAAAACAGTTACTAATAATCTTCTGAATTTTGGTAGTGTCCACTGTGATTTCATTTTTTTCATTTCTAATTCCATTGATTTGGATATGTTTTCTTTCTTTGGTGAGATTGGTGAAGGGTTTGACTGTGTTCTTTATTCTTTTAGTGAGCCAGCTCTTTCATCCATGGATACTTTGCATTTCTCTCTCTCTCTTTTTTTTTTTTTTTTTTTTTTTTTTTTTTTTTTTTTTTTTTTTTTTTTTTTTTTGAGACAGGGTCTCGCTATGCAGTTCAGGCTGGCCTTGAGCTGACTTTTGTATCCCAGGCTCGTCTTGAACTTGCACTGATCCTCCTGCCTCAGCCTCCCAAGTGGATTACAGGTGTGCGCCACCACATCTGGCTTTTCTCAATTTCATTAATTTGTTTTCTGATGTTTATTTTTTCAGGGGGGCTACAGTTTCCAAAACTTTTTG
>PVKN010016114.1:0-18063 GCA_004027915.1 Capromys pilorides
GTTGAGAAGGAGCGTGGAGAGGCCAGGTCAGCGGCAGGATTGGTGGGGTGCCCTGTACCCACCCGGGCAAAGCCCTCAGCGCATGAGCATCTTGTGCCCAGAGCCAGGTGCACCTGGGTACTCTAGGTGTCTCCACCTGTACCAGTGAATTGTGCAAGGGCCCAGGAGAGAGCTGTTGCCCAGGGGGCCAGGGTCAGGCAGTGCCTTCTGGGAAGGAGGAAAGGGGAGCCACGCACAAATTGCTCCACCGCCCTGGCTGGGGCACAGAGGGCAAAGCCCCTGGGCTGGCCTGGCAGGAGTGCCGTCCCTGGGGGTCCCTCCCAGAGAGGCAGGGCTCAGGGCGCACCCACTGCGCAGGACAGGAGCCTCTCGCAAAGCCCTCGTTACTGGAAGGACATGGCGGTCATCTCAGGATGGGAAAGCCAGCCTGGGAACGGGCAGGTTAGGAGAAAGGTGATATTTCAAATCAATAGGAAAAGGGAGGACTTACTTCAATCAATATAATTAGCCTATTTAACCATTTACAAAAACACCGAGACAAGTCGATCTCTGACACTGACACCCAAACAAGCCCCAGATGAATAGAAGTTCTGAAATACTTTTTCAGAGCTTAATCTGTAAGGCAATATTTACTTTTACAACATAGAGCAATCACCACTCCTTGGTGAGGAAGGCGTTTCGGCTCCTGGCAACACCAGCAGGCCTCAAAGATAGCACGAGAGGAGCCGCAGCACAACGGTGAAATCTATGTGAGGAACAGCGAGTCGTCAGCCAGGCTGAGAGACAGAGGGGCCGACAGGCGTACGGTTCATCTACTGATGCCGGGAGAGACTTCAGGCATCATCAAAGCAGGAAGAAAATTTTTTTCTATAGAAAAAAACAAAAGGGGCATCAATTTGAGTATAATAAAAAATATGGCGAAGGTGAAGTATTATCAAGAAAAGGAGATGCGCGCAGCCAACATTGCAGAGGAGCAGAGAGGCGCTAGCAGCAATGTAGTGTGCAGATGGTGTGGTCTACAAGCGCCTTCATGAATCAGGAAAATGTCTCTTGGTTAGCTGGGTATGGTGGCACACACCTGTCATCCCAGCACTTGGCAGGCTGAGGCAGGAGAATCTCGGGGAGTTTAAGACCAGCCTGGGCTACATAGTGGATTCAGCCCAGCCTGAACACATAAGAGAATCTGTCTCTGGAAGGAAGGAAGGAAGGAAGGAAGGAAGGAAGGAAGGAAGGAAGGAAGGAAGGAAGGAAGGAAGGGAGTTTTCTTGTGGATTTTTACCAGACTCACTTTCTGATTAAAAAGTTTAGTCATACCTAAGTTCCTTTTACTTAAAACTGAAAGCACCTTGGCAACGGCAAAGAGCCAGGTTGGGTGATAGGAGGCAAAGGGACACACAGCCTGGGGAGGGGACATCAAGGTGGACAGTACAGGGCAGCAAGGCTCCTCGACTCCATGGGGCACCTGTAGCAGCTGCCGGGTGCCCAGGACATGGCTAGGCCCGCAGCTAGACCTCCCCAGCAGCTGGACCCACCTGTTCTCTGTCCCCACTCTGCATGACTCACAACTTCTACCCCCCCTCAGCGCCCCCCCCCCCCCGCCCCTTCCAGGGCTCCTGAGGGAAGCCACAGCCTGGCCTGCACCCAAGGACACTGGCTTCTCTGCCATCCTTGGGCAGCCCTCAGTGTGGCCTGCAGAGCAGTCTGGCGGCCAGAGCCCCTCAGATCCGGGCATCGTGTCCCACCCTCAGTATCCTGGTGAAGGCCCTGCTGGGTGTCTCGCCCCAGGGTGGCTGCATGGGTGACTGGGGCTGCCCTGTGCTCCCTAAACTCAGGTGCTGAAGTTGGAGCTCCAGGCCCCATGGAACCCATCACTATGGATACACTAAGTGTGACAGAGGTCACCGGGCACAGTGTGCACCCCTCGTTCAGCAGGACAGGCGTCCTTATGAAAAGAAACTCGGACTCAGACCCCATCAGGCACATGGGAAACATGGGGTATGGGGAAGGAGGCAGAGGCGGGGACACCAGGGACTACAGCACAGACCCCAACCCACAGGCAGGCCCTCTCTGCTCACACCTTTTTCCTCAGCCTCGGGAACTAGGCCACTGCTGTCTCCCTGTCACTAAAGATGGCCCGCACAATGTCACCTTTCATAACAAAAAAGAGGCCCAGCCCCCAACAGTCAGCACTGGACAGTCTGGGTGCAGCTGGCCTGTGGCCTGCAGTCCCACTGCACCTCGGGTCCGGCCCCTGCTGGGCACTGCTAGTCCTCTGTTAGCTGTGCAGTGGCCTCAGCAGACGCCCGGACCTCAGGTCGGTGCCGCCGGCCCAGGCCCGCACAGGTGAGCAGCCGTGTGTGCATGCGTTGCAGTGGCTGGCAGACCCGCCACGCTCCGGCCTCCCGCTCACTCTGACCTCCATGCTTCCATCCTCCCTTTGATGTCTTTCTTTACTTCCTCTTAATTGGGTGGAAATTTATCTTTCCTGTTGCTTTAGACACCATGCATTTAATTCTTTTAAAAGTGCCATTGTCCTTGTAAATATACATAATTAAATATGTATTTTTCCTAATAAAGTCAAAGACACACAGTGCTTATTTCCTCTGCCTGCTCAGCCCGCTTCCCTCCTTCCTCCTGGCCTGCCTAGGCCACAGTCTGCTCATTGCAGCCTGCTGTGTTGCATTTAGTTTTTATAGCACACACACACATACATGGACACATGCACGCACACGTGCATACACACATGCACACACGTGTATAGGCACGTGCATGCACACATGCATATACACATGCACATATGTGCATATGCACACATATATACACACACGTGCACACTCACACACAGTAATTTTCAGGATGATGGCTGAAGCTGCCAGCTTATTTTACTCCCCCTATTTCACCTTTATGTCTGTGTGCAGGAACTCAGCGTATGGCCCGAGGCTCATCTCATCCTTGTCTCCTGCCAGGGCAGAGGCCACTGTACAAAGGCGGCCGTGTGACTGTCCCCTCTCCAGGCTTTGGGATACCCCAGGATCCTAGCGGGGCCGTGATGGAGACCGCTATGGCACTGAGCAGGACTCACATTTGCTGACTGGCTCTTCACGTGTAGCTGAGCTTGCCAGAGACCCGGGCTTCTAGTCTGGGGATGGGTGGCTGACTCGGGAGACGAACCTCTGTGAGTCACTGTTTCCACTGAGGCCTGTGGTGGCCGGGGAAGCAGAGGACACCTGGCTCCAGCCCCAGCAGGCTAGATACAGACTGTGGCCGCAGGCACCTCACTCCTTGACGGAGGCCTTCCTGGAGCTAGCGCAGCTCTCCTGGGCCATCAGGACACGGTACCTGGTGAGTCCCTGAGAGCCCCACCCTGCTGCAGTTTACCTGCCTAACACAGGCCACCAAGAGAAGCTCTTTGTCTCAACCCATCCCCCCCAGAAGCCCAAACTCTGTGGGAGGCCTTGGATCCTCCCCGAGCGCTGGAATCCCACTGCTTTTCTCTTGTGTTTAGCCTGTGTGCTTCGCTCTCTTGAAGACTGCAGACCTAATCCATCGACAGTCGCTAAAGGATTGTAGTAAGCCCATCGTGCAGCCCAGCAGTGTAACTAGTAGCCCTGTCACCCACAGGGGGGTGGGAGGGGCGCTCCAGGCCTCAAAGGCAGCCCACCAGCTCAGATGACGCCTCAGGGCCCCAGCGTCCACCTGTAAGGCTCCAGTCAACACGGGGTCGCTGAGGAGGAGGCCACCTGGAGAGCCCGGCCCCATGGGGCAGCCCTAGCAGCCTCACAGAGGAGTCCCAAGCACTGAGGCAGAAGGAGACCCCCTGCTGTCCCCTCTTCCCCCAGGCTCACCAACCCTGTGAGGACGACACTCAGAAGTCCCGGGGAAGCACCTCTTTGCAGAGAGGACGCACCGCCCTCGTGGGCCCCTCATTACTTCACCACCTGATCAGCCATCTGCATGGATGTGAAGCCACCTGCACAGCTTTCAGGGCAAAAGATCAGGACTTCCAGCAACTCCTCCTGGTGGCCACAGGGGACATACCGTGGGCCGGGACCTCTCCCGACCACTACCCCTCCATAGGCCACGCTGCGTCCAGAGCTGCTCACCTTGGGCCCAGGCGTTGCTTCCAGCTGTGCCCAAGTTCATGACACAGTAGCAGGCAATGTGGAGTCCGTGGAGCCTCTCCTCTACCTCGACTCTGAGGCTCACCCACATAGCTATGTACGCAGCCACTGGGTCGGGCTGCCACGGCGTGTCCCACCTCCAGAGGGACCTGGCTGATCCACTCCCTGTCCAGTGGCTGGGAACGTGGGCTGGTTGCAGGTTTTAAAATCGTGCCCACAGGAGTACTTGCCAGTCCTTCCCCCATCGTGCCGTAAAGAAAATACTCTGGCTCTGTCCCTAGAAGTCGAATTTCTTGACCGCAGGGCATGCAAATATTCACTCTGCACGTCTCTCTCTCTATGCATGTGTCCTAGATGCAGTCCCTCGATTCTCAGTTTTATACATTTTATTAGAAGTATCTCCCAATTTGTAAATTGCTTTTTTTTTCATTTTTTAAAAAGAACTGCGGCAGACAGAGCCCTGAGCCTCACCAGCCACAGGGGCCCATCCTTCCCGCACAGCTCGGGCAGGGCAGGGTCCCAAGGCCAGGGAGCCCCCGCCCCACGATGGCCTCGGCCTCACAGGTGTGCCTGGGGTGCTGATCACAGAAACGCTGGAAACGCTGTCCAGGGATGGGTGCAGAATACAGAATATAATCAATCCACGTAGGCAACGCAAGTTTCCTTCTGTTGTTATGAAACGTCTAGCACTACTGCTGTTGCATACACAATGATAACAATATTAATGGGCGAAACATGATGTCGTTTTTTATTTCCTATACCATCGCTGCTAAAAGAGCTATTTTAGGGTACTAAATGATTTTATGAAATAACACAAGCCCACACTGAATACTTAAACAAGAAAACCTCCGTGTCTGTTTCCTAACAATAAACACTTGTCCTCACCGGCTCCCATATGCGTAAGTTGCTGGAAGACGGCTACCGATGATCCCCACGTTTATCCATCAAGGTGCACCCCACAGGGAGGGCAGCCTGCTGCAAGTGGCCCGGGAGTCCCTGTCCTCCCGAGGTGTCCTGGCCTTGCCCCTGGTCCCCCACATAACACTCAGGGTCTTCACTGAAGTATCCCTGAGACTTCCGATAAGGAATAGGACCGGAATGAAATCGAACCTTGTGATCCAAGCAGGAAGAACCGCTGTCCCTACTGCCACCAGCCTTCCTGTCCTGCCGGGCCATGTGCAATGCAGTCCCCATGGAGTGTCCTATGACATCTCTCAACAGTTCCGTCGCTTTCGGGGCTGTGTTACTCTTGCTCACCGGCCCTGGGCGTCTTAGGCTCTGTAGATGGACTCTTCTCCCTGCACCATGCACTTTTGCGTCAGCCCTGTGTCTGGCACCGCCAAGCATGCCTATTTCTGCCAACTCTCACGCCTGGATTCCTTGGGAGCCTCCAGCTAAACCGGGCCTCTAGGAGTGCGAGGAGCTGTCTTCGTCCTCCTGACCCTGGATTTCTTCTCCTCTTCGGAGGCCGGTGCCTCGACCTCAGCCAGGGCCCAGAAGGTCATGCTGGAGAGAAAAGACAGTGTCAGACAGGCCCCTCTGCACTCACACTAAGGGACAAGTCCAGCGGCCAGGAAGGGGGTCTCATGTCGGACTCTGGGAGGCTGAAGCAATGGGATCACAAGTTTGAGTCCCACCTGGGCGACTTAGCAGCTTAGGGAGGAGTATCCATCTCAAAAGAAAAAGAAGAGGGCATGCAGCTCAGTGTGGGGGCTTTGGACTTGATCCCCAGGACTGGAAGAAAGCACTTTCTGCCTTTCCTGCTTGCTTGTGATTTTAGCCTGGGCCTGCTAGGCTCTCTGTAGACAAAGACAGTCCCTGGCTTCTAGTGTCCTAAATCTGTGAAGTGAACAGCCCAGGGCACCCAGATGCTGGGGAGGCACAGGCATCCCCAGACCTGCAATGCAGACAGACAGGAAACAGCTACAGTGAGGGAAAAAAAAAGAGCCCAGGAATCAAGAAAGAAACAAGAGGAGAGATGGTGAAAAGGACGGAGCAATAGCAGCCAACCCAGCTCCAGGAGGGGGGCCTGGCTCCCCAAGCTCAAGGTGACCTGGAGAGGATCCAGGCCCAGGGACAAGCAACAGACCAGCATCACTGGCCTCAGGAGAGCCTACAGCCCCCTACCAGCTGTACCCCACTGTGCTCCATGCTCCCACAGTAGACCAGCCTGGAGGAGAAACCGCTGCAGGACCAGCCAAGTTGAGGTGGTGGCCCCAGGGGGCACGAAGAGAGGGGTCGACCACCTGAGACAGCCTCTCAGGGGATGAGGAGTCACAGACTCACCCTTCAGGGTCCCTGGGGTCACCCTGCCATGGTGACTGGGTAGAAGGGAGCCACAAGAGACTGCTTGGAGAGGGTTTGTCACTGACCCCTTAGAAGTTAAGCAGTGGGAGCTCACGGTGGTGGCAGCCTCCTCTGTGGCAAGGACCAGGCCAGCATGAGTGGTTCCCCCAGGGGCTGGTGGGAATGTAAATCAGCACAGCTAAATCAGTAAGGATGTTGCTCCCAAAACAGACTAGAGTGATGTCACTCTGCCATCGTACACGTAGTATATAGCAGCAGGCACGGTCAGGCCACAGGGTCACAGGCACGGCTGTGGCTATGGCAGCAGAGTCCACAGTTCACCAAGACACAGAACCAACCTAGGGGACCCTCGAAGGATGAGCATGCAGACGGTGGAGTAGTATTGAGCCCTGAAGAAGGATAAAACTAGGTCTCCTGCAAGAAAATCAATGACACTTGCGTCACACAGAGTAAGTCAGACTCAGAACGACAAGTGTCACATTTGCCCAGATATGAGTAATTTTAAAACAATGCTGTGAAGGTAGAAGGGAGACTACGAGCAGACCAGAGGACACCCATGCAGGTAGGGGCGGGGTGTGACGGTAGGGGGTAGGAGGCAGTAGGGCCACACACGGGAGTATCACGCACTGAAGAGAAGATAAACTCAAAGCTTCCGTAGGTAGATGGACACAGAGAGAGGCCGGCCTCGGAAGGGGAACAAATCAGACCCATGGGTGTAAATCTCATGTTGTCTCGATAGTGTAAGACCCTGAAAGAGTCCATAACATCTGAATGGTACAACAGATACTCTGACAGGGAGAGGCTCTATCCAAAGGGCAGGGACAGCCGGAGTGAGGGAAAGGAGGGAAGAAGAACAGAGGGAGGGGAACAGGTACTTACGTTAGCATGCACGCGAACCTGAATAATTGTGCTGCTGGTTTCTGCTCACCTATTGAAAGGAGCAGTTAAGGCTTAATTGTTTTTCTTCTCCTTTTTAATTTCTTATAACTCTTTTTTAACCAATTTTGCATACTTATACCTGGTAATCTAAACAACTAATTTGGAGACAACATTATGCAATATAAGAACCATTGTTGGGTTCCTATGATTTTTGTTTAGTGAAATTCTGTATAATTTCTAATGTTTTCTTTTAGTATTTTTATTCTCTTTAAAAAGATTAAAAAATAAATCCAGCTTAGCCATGTGAGGAAACATCACGGCAAAGCCCAATAATTTGTAAAATTGACAGGCACTAATACTGTATTTTTAAAATAACATGAATGGTTGTTGAATGTTATCAAGTGCACTTTCGGCATCTGTTGAGAATACATGTTTCGTTTAATCTAGTAATTGACTGAATCAAGATATAAATTTCCTGTTATACCAACTTAAACACCTAGGAAGTCCCAGGCTTAACTGAGGTAAAGTATCTGCCTAGTCCCTGAGGCACTGGATTTTCTAATAGCTTATTTAATATTTTAAACATACATAAGTGGAACCAACCTGCAGATTTTATTCCCCTGTAATCTCCTAATCTGATTGTACTTCAATGGGTATCATAAAGTAGAGCAAAGAGAACTCTTTTTCTCTTTCTCAATTTTAAAATGAAGTGGACCAACTTGCTGGCTTCTTTCTATTTTGGTAAGAAAACTTCGAAGAACTTCAATTGCTTCAATAGGTTTATGATTATTCAAGCTTTTTGTTTATTATTCAATTGGTTCCAAGTAAACTGTAATCTTCTATGAATTTATTCATTTTCTCAAAATTATGGAAGCTAATCCCAAACTGGCTGAGAACTCTCTCTGCCTAAGTCCAACAGATCCGTACCCACCTCTCCCCTATTACCACGAGACGTTTACTTTCTCTTTCTCCTTTTGTTAAGTCCCAGGAGAATTCTGGCTCACAGCCTTTGAGGCCTCCTAACGGGCCACGCCATGGACGTCCTATGCCGTGTCCGTCCTATGCCGTGTCCGTCCTATGCCGTGTCCCTATTTCCCTCGTGGTGCTGATTTGCACGTTCGTGTTCCCGCCTTCCAGTCACCCTGCTTTGTTCCCACTTGTCAGCATGTGCACAAAGCCTTTGGCACTTAGGGATTATGGAGTATTCCAACTTTTTGGTACAAGACAGTGAGTACACCCAGAGAACCATGTGACGTGCTATCACCATTTGTCACTTCCTTGGTCCACGGGTTATTGAGCCATTGGGGTGGGGTTTTATTTAGCCATAGCATCGACATGGAAAAATACAGAACATCCGTGGCTCTCAGCTCAGTTAACCATTACGAAATGCACAGGCCCAAGTCGCCATGCGCGGGTGAAGGAGCAGAGAAAGAAGACCGCTCCTCACCCCTTCTCCTCCCTACGCGGGATTCCGTCCCCGACACAGAGGCAAGCGTGGCCTGGCTCCCAATCCTCCAGTTCAGTCGTGACCAGTTTTGAACTTCACTGGAGCAGAACCACGCGGCGCGCCTTCTCCAATGGGCCTTCTGTCGTTCACCCTCATCCATGGACTTCACTGCGCTGCCCCCTGTGGCTGCCGTGGCCAGGTTCTGTTCACGTCCAGCCTATAGCCCACAAGCATCCTGCTTCTTCCGTGTCTCTGGGCAGCACAGAGAGGCACTTGTGTGGACCACACTTCCAGCACAAGCGGCTGTGGCACAGCCCGTGTGCCAGGCCAGCTTGCTCGGAGGCCACCACCCAGGAGGCTATGGCTTCCAGCGCCTCAGTTCCTCGTCCTTATTAAATTTCATCTTTCACAACCATAACCGCTGCAGTGAGATTGGGGTACTGCATTACTGTAGATTAAATGTGTCTCTCCCTGGGAACAGATGATTTTGAGTATTTCTTAATCTAGAATGTTTGCTCAGGGCTTTTGTCCATTTTCCCAATGGGTTATTGATTTTCTGATTTACCTAAAATAGTCACTTGATTAAGTGGATGTGGGTGCTATGTTCAAAGGGCACCTGAGATGCTTCCTGGTGCGCCTTAACCCCCACTTTCTCCCATCCATATGGGGACCCCTGCCTCCTCCCTTGGTGAGGGCCATCGGTCTATGCCATCTGTGCCTAGGGTGTTCATATCTAAGTTAGGAACACACTGCCTGACCCAAAGTCATTTACATTTACACTCTGAGCTTTATTATTCCACTGTTCAGAACTGGTTTTGTAACAGACTAGGCTGGGCCACAGGACAATATTTCCATGCACTGTTCAATGTATATTTTAATAAGCCGGGGGCTGCTGGTCTCCACCTGTCCATGACCATTAGGTCACAGTCCTTGCTGTCACAGTCCCCGCCACTTCAGGATGACCCCTATGAAGCAGTGGCTTGTCCTGTGGATTCTTCTTCTTCTTATCTGTTATTACCTTGGTCACTTTTGGTCCTCTGGATTTCCACAAATGTCTAAAGCACTTACAAATGTCCTTACAAACATGCTGGAACCCTTATAGGGATTATGCTGGAGAGCTAGGAGCGTTTGTAGAGGTGGACGCTTTAGTGTGCCACCCTCGTCCACGATAGCATCGTCCACGTGCTGCCACGGGGTGACCAGCTGCTTGCTCGAATCTGCACTGTGATGGAAACATGACAACTGTGCCGAGCTTGAGCTGCAGTGTGGGTGCTGCTGCCCACAGACTCGGGAGAGGTAAGGCTCCTGGAGCGGCTCCTGCGGAAGCCTGGACCTGTGTATTGCTGGGGCTTTCTGCTTATTTGGCCCCTGTTTTAGTTACTATTCTGTCGTTGCTGGGATAAATACCCAACACACAAGCTTAGGGAAGAAAAGGTTTATTTAGCTCACAGTTACTGGAGGTTTCATAATTTAAAGCAGCCTGAATTACATAGCAAGACCTCGAGACTACACCACTGCCATGTCCAGGATGATCTCTCCACACCTCCGAGGGACTGCTGCCTGGGGTTGGGGGACCTCTGCCAGCACAGGGCTGTCAGTTTAATGGTTCACGCCTCTCTTGGCCACGCCCCTCAAGCCCCACCCTCGTCCTTTGGCCCCGTCCCTCAAGCTGCTAGCTTGACAGTGCCATGATTTCCATGAGGCTTTGAGGGGACAACTAGATACAAGCCATAACATTATTTGGCCCCATTTATATCTCTGTCAGTAATATCGCATCCTTCTGTCTGCTGAGAGCTGCGGATTTATCGCAGGTCTAGAATGCTGTCACAAATGTCATTTTAAGTGGTACTTTAAATTTAAATTTTACTTTCTAACTTGTGTGGCAGGAGATAGGCAAAGACTTGATTTGATTCCGATACTGCAGTACGATACAGAAGAAAATCATGTTATCTGCATCTCCACCCTTGGGAACATCCCACAGAAATATAATTAATTTTTGTATATTGACTTGTTTCCCTGAGACATGCCAAATGCACTTGCTAATTCTAATCGCTTATTCATACTTTCTTGTGGGTTCTTTATGTGTTTAATCATTCTGCACTCAAACAAGGACAGTTTCATTTCATGCTTTCCAGTTCTATATGAAGTCCCTTTCTTGTTTGTTTGTTTGTTTTTTTTTTTCTGGCTAACACGTCAAGCAAATGGGCCAGCCAGGTAGCTCAGTGGACTAAAGCACCTGCTTAGGCAGGCACCAAGACCAGGGTTTGATCCCCGGCATGCCGAGCTGGCCCCATCCCAGGGGCGCGCTGAGAGGGCGACTGAGACTAGATGTGGTGGCACAGGTGCCTGTAATCGCAGTGCTTGGGAGGCTGGAAACAGGACAATCACTACGAGCCCGATCTCTGGAGTGAGACCTATGGACTAGAAGTGCTGCAGACAGGCACTCTTGTCTCTTTCCAGATCTCAGAAAAAAGCTTTTGATGTCACAGCCCTCCATGAGCCTCTCTCAGGAGTGCTGTCCCTTTGTGAGTATCTCTTCTCCACCTGAAGTGGTTAGGGTGCCTCCATCTCTGGGCTTCTAGGAATTCTGCAGGACTAGTTTGTTGGTGTTTATCCAGGATGCTCTCCGCCGACTGGAGCAGGGGGCTGTTGTCCTGTGCTGTTTGTGTCATGTCTGATATGGAATGGTTTTTAAATGAGAACTGGACTGGGATTTTGGAAGGACCCCGCCGTCCCCGCCCTCTGTTACGTCTTCCCGTATCCTGTGCAGGGCCTTTGGTGATGTTGCTGGTGGGTTTGCACCTGTGGCCCTGCGGGAGACTGTCCTGTGGTACTCTCTGGTGGGGGACCTACATTACGCTGGCCCCGTGGATGAGCTGGGGAGGTCTCTCTTTCTGGGCTCCCTGGTGCCGCAGGAGGGGCTTGGTGCGGCATCCTTCCGACTCACTCCCCTGCAGCCCATAGTATTTTGCAAAGCTGAGAACGGATTCCATCTGGAAGTTCTGACCTTGTCTTCGGGCTACATTGCCTTCAAACCTCACACTTGCCCACCTCTTTCTCCTCTGATTTAGGTCCTATTGTAGCACATGGGTGAAGATGCTCCACTGTGGCCCGGGTAGGTTTCACACTCTGCTTAATACCCTGTGTATTTCGCCAATGGATGAGGTATTTTATCCAATTCCATTTTCCATTTTCTTTTCTTTTAAACTCCATCAAATTCATTGATAATTAAATATCTTTTGAGTTCATCATTTTAGTTTTGTAGCTCCAGGATTTTTACGTTAGCTTCCTAAATGTTTTCATGCATCTACTGACAGGCTCTTCCTAGTTCATTAACTGATTATATTTAGCACAAGTGTTGTAATACAAAGTGGGAATGGGAAAAAGGGCTGATGTTTAAATTAGAAGACAATGTATTATAGGACAGACCCATTGTCACCAGTCTTCCTCCAGCACCCCCTGCCATAACTCCTGCGCCTCATCCTACCCACTTTCTGACATGCTCTTCTGGGGTCCTCCTTCCCAAGTGTCTTTCTTGGCTCTGTCCAGCTGCCTGGATGTCCTGAACCAACGTAGAACATTTCTGGCCCTTTCGACTTTGGGGAAGAGCCCGAAGTCGCATGGTGCCAGGTCCAGGGAACACAGAGGCAGGGACTCAGCTTTGATTTTATTAGACCGAAATGGCGGTAAACAGAAAAAGCTAGCTGCTCCAGAAATTCACAGGCATGATGGGATGAGTCTAAAGCAAGAATGTTTCCAAGATATGAACAATTTTTTAAAAATGGAAACATTTGTCGCATCTCTCTTACCACCCCTAGCAGGTGTCAGACGATCTGATAGCTGGACTGAGTATGATTCTATTTCTGTCTAACAATGTCTGCTTATGTGCACTGGACGCTGGACACACACAGGGTCATCATCAAGGCCATGTCAGTCCCTGGCGCTGCGGTCACCCTCACAAGCTGTACCTTTAATCCAGGAGGCAAAGTCTGTCTGAGAAAGAGCAGATCTCTGAGACCAAGGCAGCTGACCACGGGGACTTGGGGTCTTTTCCAAGCTGTTCTTGCTCAGTTTACCCCTTCCTCGGGGCACAGAACATGGGAATTCTCAACTGAACTCTCGCAGTGTTTGCCAAGGCTCATTTCTGATGAGCCATGGGTGCTAATTTTTGTCCCCAGAGCTCCATGGCTCTGTAGAATCCCCAGCCAGCCTCTCAGCCTCTGATCCACAGCCAGCCCATCAGCAAATGCCTTGCAGGAGATAATCTAGTTCTGAAAACAAGCCCTTGGCTTGGAACCACATGGGTCCTGGCTGCCTCATTCTCCACATTAGTTTTATCTTTTCCTTAATTTTTATCTCAATTATCAGCCAAAGGAATAGTCGGAAACGAATGAGCCCAACGTAAATGGAGGTGAAAAAAGGTCTTCTGAAATTGGGGTAGAATCGAATACAATGCTGTGTGCACATGGGCATGGCCACCCTCAGAATGCTGGGCCTCCCCATACAGGAAGAATTGCCTCAACAATGGAGCTCTCTGTCCAGCTCTGCTTTCTGTCAGTCACTTAACACACACGCAATCACACAATCATGCAACATGCAATCATGCAACACATAATCACGCAACACACAATCATACATCATGCAGTCATGTAATCGTACAACACACAAGCATGCAACATGCAATCATGCATCATGCGGTGATGCAGTGAAGCAGTCATGCAACATATTCACACAACACGCAATCATGAAATCATGCAATGATGCAATCATGCAGTGTGCGATGACACAACCACACAATCACGCAATCAGTGAAGCTGTTGTGTTCTTTGCTGCCGGCACCTTCACCCAGCACAATGTCTTTGAAATGAACCCATGCTACTGAATTTATCGGATTCATTTCTTGGGCTCACTGAGCTGTTCTCCATGTCTGTTGGGGTACCATGGTCCCCAGCTAGCTGGCCGACATCAGCATTGCTTCCGGTTCAGAGCAGTTGCGCATGAGGCTGGTTACTCCAGCCACGGCAAGTTACCCATGTGTCCCCATGTATTCATTCAATGGTCTGAGCACCTCCCAGCAGGATTTCTGGGATATGCAGGAAATATGTGTTTACCTATATAAGAAATCTCTGATTTCTTTTCCAAAATGCTATGCGAGCGCCTGGTTCTGCCACTGATACCAGAGACTTTCCCTGCCCCGCACCCTCACCACCCTGGGACGCTCTGGGTGGTAAATTGCAGCCACTCGATGCACATGTCAGGGTGCCCCGCTGCCAAGTGAGACATCATGCAAATGCCTACAAGATGCCAGACACCTTCAGTCAGCCGTGTACCCTATGGATACACGACTTAAAGTCAGACCAAGGTACCACCGCATACCTGGGAGTCATCAAACTGTGTTGTCATGTTGATAGCATCAGGTGCTAGCAGGGATGTAGAATGGCCAGAGGGCTCAGACCTCGCTGGAAGGAACGGAAATGCTCCAGGCCCCTTTGGAAAGCAGGTGGACAGCTTATGTGGGAGCTCAACACACAACTAACGAGCAAACCGGCAGTCCTACTCCTAGATGTTTACCCACGAGCAATATACCCATATGGTCACACAAACACCTCTATGTGGATGTTTGTAGCAGCTTTGTTCACACCTCAGAAACGCTGTCAACAACCAAAGTGTTCATTACCTAGTGCACGGGTAAACAAACCGTGATGTGTCAGTAATTTCAGCAATGGTGGGGGTCTCAGATGCATTATGTTCAGTGTGAGGAGCCGGGCTTGGAGGCTGCCTACTATGCCCTTCCATTACTGTGACAAACCAGAAAACCCACAACAATCAGGCAGATGTGGCAGCTGCCAGGGACAAGGGGCAGTGGCATCCACAGCCCAGGGGTGCTGGGGCAGTGGGAGGAGGCTGGGCTGGGGCTGGGCCTGGAGAGACCTGGACCACATGCTCAGAGCAAAGAGACACGAAGGCCATGCAGGACACAACAGGGTTAGCTGCCACTCCCAGGCAGCTAGTGCGGGTCCCACAGAGCCACCTCAATGGATCCCACAAGGGGAGGATTCAAAAAGCACACTCAGCCAAACCCAAGAGGTGCCATATTTCTCAGGGGCCATCCGGACAGGATGAAGAATCTGACTATGAAGACGTACACAGCGTGGTGGGAAGCCAAGCCCTACACCGTGGTCAAGGAAGAGCCATGCGGCTTTAGGGTTTTGTCAGAATTCACAGGACGGGGCACTTACATGGGTAGATTTCGCTGTTGAGTAAACTTGGGCTCAATAAGCCTTTTATAAGATAGTTAAATATCTCACACATACCACGGATGCGCGTATTTTTCCCTCTTCCTTTCCAGGGCTGTTTGCCTCCTGCCCCGAGCCATCCAAATGGGAGAACCTCTCTTGTTCAGAGGGTTCTGACTGGGCTGGATAAGAGTTTGCTTCCTGTACCACAGGTTACATGACCATGGGCTTCCGTGGCCAAGAGCACCATCTCCTCCCCTGACTTCTCCGTGGGACCAATGATACACGGACCCGTCTTGGGGTGCCCACCTACTCTGTGCTACTGATCCTGCCTGTCCCTTCAGCCTTGGTTCACCGCTGGCCCAACAACCTACGATTCTGTTCTTGGTTACTGATTTGGTCAAGGTTCACCGATTTCCTTGAGCTGGAGGGGGTGGACATGGTGCTGAGGGCAGAGGATCACAGGGTGAACTTCACTTCTCACTCAGGAAGTTGCTGACATTTACTTAACTTAGTGTGTGGATTCTCACACCTGGGCCCCTAGTGTCGTCCAATGACCCCTGGTCTTCCCTGAAGTTCGTCCTGGCCTAGTCTCTTGTTCCAGAAGCTCAGCTGTGCTCTTCACTGCTGCTGCTTGTGGTGTTGAAATTTGTCACAGTTACCTTTGGTTCTTTTTAAGTGTATTCATTTATTTTTGTCTTTCTGAGTCAGGGTCTTGCTATGCAGCTCAGGCTGGGCTTGAGCTTGCTTTGTACCCCAGGCTGGTCTCAAACTCACAAGGATCCTTCTGCCTCAGCCACTCAACTGCTAGGATTGCAGGCATGGGCCTGTAATCAACCCCCTTGAAGTGTACATGATTAGCATCATTGCATTCTTTTATTTTTAATATTTATTTTTATATTTTTAAAGAGAATAAAAATAGTAAAATAAACTAGAAATGATACAGAATCTCACTAAACTGATGGAATTCAACAATGGTTCTTATATTGCATACTGTTGTCTTCAAGTTAGTTGTTCAGATTATCAGATATAAACATGCAAAATTAGTCAAAAGAACTAAAAAGAAGAGGAGAAATGACTGAAGCATCACTGCCCCTTGTATAATAATTCTGCAAGCTATCCTGAGTGTAGACATATTTTTTCCTCTGTCTTTCTTTTCTCCCTTCTCTCATCCCAGTGTTTCTGCCTGCTTTTGTTTTGGCGTGGCTTTCTTGCCATTTAATAATGCTTCTGCTTCAGTAATACTGTTTCTCTGGGGTTTTCTACGTGCATCCATTGAAAGCTACAATAGCCTTCCTAGCAGCCAGCTTTAACCATCCTGTTACCGTCCTGTCCGGGCCTGACCCAGCGCTGCCCCAGTTGGCTCTGACTTCGGGCTCTGCCCTGGCTGGCCAGTGGTGGGGCCCAGCCTCAGGGAGTCTTCCCGGCCTGGGGTTCCCTCTCTCCTGACCCCAAGAGCATAGTGGGAACAGCACCCAACAGCAACCTGCCAACCACCAGGCAGCAAAAGATGCGATTCTGGACGGGCTGCCCACCCCCAGGGCCCTGGGGCACTCCAAGAACCCACGGTTCAATGCTGGGCACCCCAGACCCTGTGGCTCCAGACTGAGCACCCCAAGACCCCATAACCCCAGGCTGACCAACCCCAGGACCTCAAGGCCCCAGGCTGGGCACTGCAGAAGCCAGGTGGACATCCTGGTCCAGAAGACAACCCAGCGCATAGCCCTGTTAAGCTTCTAAGTCTTAGGGCCTTATATGCACCCAGATCTGGGGAAGGCAATCACTACATTCCTAATGACACTTCTGCCTCTAGGTAACCCCTGCATCTGGATTTCCCCTTGCGGGCTGTTCCGAGTGAATACCATGAGTCTGGGTACTATGTTTGGGTGCTGGACATAGTCATAATTGAAACACTGGTTTCTTTTCTTTTTCTTTCTTTCTTTCTTTTTTTTTTTTTTTTCAAACTAATAGTGAGTAAAGAGAACATTTACATTTGATCTTTCTAAAAGCACCTTAATATTTTCTGGCTTTATGGCATTTTAATTTGCTAAAGTAGGTTGAACAAGTTCTGCTTTTGGATAACAGATCACTATTTGCTTTATGGCTTGAAAGTTCACCAAGTTTTAAGGGTCCTGGAAGCGCTGAAAAAGAAGCGAGGCCGAGCGGGTGCGATGCAGCCAAACTTTCCACAGCCCGGAGGCATCACCGAGACCCAGCAGCTGCGAGATTGGTGCTCGTCCAGGGAGTGGGCGGGCCTGGAGAGCTACACGGACGAGGCTCTGCCTTGCCTTAGTGACTGACTGCGATGGTTTGTCCTACTGACGTGCTGAGATGTGAAGGGGACCAGCTACGTGCGCACCACGATGGCGCTGCTGCTGGCTTCCCCGCGCACCCTCCACGGATCTGTCTTAATCACTCCGCGCAGGGATCCGTGGGCAGAGGCTTCCTTCTCCTCGAGGTCATCTCCCATCTCTATAAAATCGTGGCTTTGGCCTTGTCACGCACCTGCTGAAATTCTCCTCTCGCTGACCCTCAGACTGGAGTTGCCAGGGTGCCATTCTGGTGAGCTGTCCCTTATCTAGGAGCTGGGGAGGTGACCACAGGTACCCCTTTTCCTTTTTGGCAAACAGACAAGTGCAAAATGCTTCCTTAGGGCACCAAAGTGTCCCCTGCAGGGGGCGGGTCCTGCGACCTGCAACCAGGTCTGGCAGGGTGGGGAGATGCCTCCCGCCAGGGTCCTGTCCCCTCTCTCTGCCCGCGCTGCCCGGGGTACACTCTCAGCAGGTGTCCTCCACCATTACTGGGGACACTGACATCCACTGAGGACAAAGGCCTGGATGGTGAGAGAGGACCCAGAGGAGCAGAGCCTGCTGTCCCAGTGTCGTCGTAGAGCTCCAGGTGGACGCCTGTCCTCTCTCTCTATGGTAAAACCCGACCTGTGACCTACAAAAGTCACCACGCTTCACCGCAGCACTCAGAACCAACTCCACACCCACTCCTGCCATGAAGATTCCCACGCCCCAAGCCGCCGCTGGGCGCCCGCCTCTCCCTCCACCTCTCTTCATGCTTATCC
>PVKN010016115.1:0-18074 GCA_004027915.1 Capromys pilorides
TTTTTTTTATGTTTAGTGCCCAAGGGGTAGAGCATCACCAGCATGTTTTTCTTGTTTCTCCTCCTCTTCCTTTTTATGATTGCTGTAGAAATGTCTGCATGCATGTGTCTGTTTGAGTGTGTCAGGTTAGGTCATTATACTCAGAAGACAATGTCTTCATGGAAATGAGGGCCTTGTATTGGATGGGCTGAGACAGTAGCAGGGACAGGGTCCTCAGATTAGGCGAATTTTTACTTAGGGTTCATTTTTACTCTTACTTCCCATGTCACAACTCTTGTCAGAATGAGGCCTCAATCCCAGGCTTCCTTTCAAACTTCTGATAAAAAGAAAAAAAAAAAAATCATCCAGATAGCCAAAACCCATCCTTCTCCCCAAAATAGTAGAGAAAGCAATAGTTCGGTTTTGTAAAAAGTAAGACCCGTGACTCTGCTTGGCTTTGTTTTTTCTCTGTTGTCATGGTGAATTGTCAACTGCTGATCCAACATACCTGAACTAATGGGCAATTTTATATTGTATGTTACATTTCTGCACATTGATCCTCTCACAGCAGTTGTTCTGTTGTCAAGCAGAGGAAACTCTGTATGGGATTAAAAGAGAGAAAACACCATGCACCCAATGCCAAAGTTCCAACTGACTTTCTTGAGAGCTCTTAAGTCTCACCTAGAATGATCTAATTATAATCTTTATTGTTAGCATGGCAATCACCTAGTTAATAATTTGACAATATAAGTATATTCTCTATGAATTACATAGCACCTTTATTCCAACGGAGCAGCTTAAATAGTTCATAAACATTACTCCAGCCATGGACTCTTAAAGATGCAGACAGTAGGATGCAGAGAGACCACTGGGTATCTCTCTGGTCTTCAACAAGTACTCAGTATGAGCAGGGATCTACAAGCCTTTTAGTAAGAAGCCAAATAAATAATAAACTTGGCCTCCCAGGCCATGTGGTCACTGCTACAGGTGTTCAGCTCGGCCATAGACTGTCCATGCATGAACGTGTTGCTCTGTTCCAACTAGAATTCATTTATGATCTCTGAAATTTGAATTTCTTACGGCTTTCATATGTGATGAAATATTCTCCCCCCCAACTATTAAGAAGTATAAATCCCATTTTTAGCTGAGGACCATATAGAAGCAGATGGAGAGCTACATTTGGCTTGTGGGTCTTAGCTGGGTCTAGAGTAGACCAAAACCAAACTTTTTTGGCATTCTTCCACTTGTCGGCTGTTTGTGAATTCTTCTAGAACACTAGAGGGCAGCTAAGCAATGTCCTCTGGAGTGTTCTCTAAGATCCTACTCTCCGAAATGTATCAGGATTACTTGTAGTTACTTGTCGATTACATTTATTAATTCATTACAGAAATAAGCAGGAGCTAAGGAACCAAACCTTTCTAATGTTGATGGCCCACAGTGAGCTGGAAGCCACATCGTTGTATTTCAGAACAGAACATCCCCGTCCAGCACGGATCATGGAACAAAGCATGAACTCAATAAATACAAGTGGCTGTCACCATACTTGGGGCATGCCATGTCCATTGCCTCATTGGTATAGATGGGCCATGCCTGTGTATCTATTTTTATCCATGACTAGAACATAAAGGAAACATCTCAGGAAATAAAGGAAATCTGATTGATTGATTGATATTGTGATTGGAGCTATCCTTTCACTAAGATACGCCCCCCCATTCCTTTTTTTAAAAATTTAAATTTTGAGCCAGCGTCTTGCTGAGTGGCCCAGGCTGGGCTCTAATTTGCAATCTCCTGACTTGGCCTTCCAGTGTGCTGAGGCCATCCAATTTTAAATATTGGTTGTAAGCACATTTCTCTGTCCTTTAGGTGTTTATACATTGTGGACAGATTCCTTTAGGGGATTGTTTTGAGCCTAGCCAAGTTTATACTCAGTCAGTGTTCTCAAGCCCATTTATGCCCCAATTCTCAAGAGTGTCTGCCAAGCGGCTGGCAGGATCTTGAGCAGGAAAGTGAGTCCCTGATGCACAAAGGCATATGTAAAACAGAGCTACTGTGAGGTATGGGCAGTGGGATCTTTAACTTCTGGTGGCAGGGAATTACTGTGGAGCCATTGAAGAGAGAAACCCACCCAAAGTCATTTACTGACACATACTTGTTGCCCCAGACAGCAGGGTGAAGCGAAGGAACAGAGTTAGGGCCGGATAGGGCTCCCTTGTGGCGCCGGGTAGGTCCCTGAGCCTCTCTTGGCATTCCTTTCCTTGTCCACAAGATACAGAATTAGATACCGCAATCTGTATCTTTCCTTTAGTGTTCCTTTTCTCCTTCCACTGGAGAACTTTTTTTTCCTTCAATTCAGAGGAAATGTTTTTAAATGTAGAAAATTGACAGTATTGGTTAAAAGGAAGTTATTTATCCAAGTTATTTGTGGCCTCTTGTCTGAGCATGAAGCTCCTTCCCAGGTGGGGTGCACACCTGTGGAGGTGCTAGCTGTTGTCAGGCCCTGCCAGGAAGTAGTCAAGGTCAGTGGCAGCCTCCGTGCAAGGCATCTGGGAAATTCCTCCCTAGGTCAACGGTCAACGAGCACGGGTTGGCTTTCTCACATGCCACGCTCTGTGGGCCTGCCAGCGGGGCACTCAGTTTCCCAGCACTGTTTTCAAAAGAAAAGAAAACAGCCCTAAGGGCTTTAAAACTGAGATGTAAATGCATATTTGAGCCTTTAAAGTGAGAGTGAACTGAAGCTAAATAGAAAATAATTTGGGGGGGGGGAGATTAGGTGACATCCCATGACAGATTTGACATAGAATATTTTTTTAAATTCATCTAAATTGAAAATCTTCAGCTCATGCTGATTTCTCTATTATTGATAAAGACCATCTAGATGAAGCCCCAAGCAGGCTATCTAAGTGCAGGTATATGGGTGTCTTAGTTACTTTTTACTCGTTGCTGGGACAAATACCTGACACTCAAAATGAAGGAAGGAAAGGTTTATTTAGCTCACAGTTGCTGGAGGTTTCAGTCCATATTCGGCTGGCCCAAGGCAGAGTGGAACAGGGCAGAGGGCATCCAGTTCATGGCGGTGGAACAGCAACAATTGCAACAGAGACAACCGACCAACCAGGGCACAGAGAGCAATAGCATGAGTCTGTCTCTGTCTCTCTGTCTGTCTCTCTGTCTCTCTTTATATCACATTCAGGCTCTCTGCCCCTGCCTATCCACCTTAGGCCACACCCATAATCCCAGAAGGACTCAAACCCATAGTCCCATCAGTACTAAAACACATAATCCCAATGGATCATGAGTCAAGTCTCAGACTCTAGAAGTCCCCGCCCCATGATTGCATGAGGCTTTGGGGGGACAACTAGACATAAACCATAACAATGGGGGAGCTGCGTGGCAACTCTGATCTTTCCCTGTGTGTAGGACAGGTCTGAGAGGCCCTTGGATCTGAACAGGGCCTTGGTTGAGAAGGTTTAGTTGGGACAAAGACGGGCCCTTCGAGCTTATGCTTTGCCTCTTGGCTGTCTCTGGCTCAGAGAATCAGGGCTCCTCATGGCTGTTATTTAGTTCCAGCTGTCCCAGAGCTCTCATTCCAGATGATGCTTCCCACTTGAACAAATGCAAATCTGCCCAGTACCTACTTCTGAAAAATTAAAAGCATTTTAATTTCTTTAAAGAAAAATTTCCTTCCCGTATTGCGGACAGCTGTTACAGTTGTAGAACCCTACTCTGGAACACCAGACTGAACTCTGAAAAGGGGCTGGTGAAGCAGATGGCCTAGGTCCCCAACTGCCAGAGCTGTAGAAGAGTGAGGCCTCATAATGGGAACCCGCAGATACATTCCCCACTGTAACCTGAGGGGAAAACAGGCCCAGAGAGGTCTGTGGCAGGTGTTGACTTGAATCCGAGCTCTGTCCACTATACCAGGCAGCCTGTTTGTTCTCTACATATGGGTTTTAAAATAAGTTTAGCCGTATAGTTGCTTTGAAAGAATTACCTTCTGCCTTCCTGCTGAAATTAGTTTATCCAACTTAATTAGATCAACAATCGCAGCCATGGCCCTGGCTCATTCATTACTCTAATTGCCGGTGTAAGATGTGCAGACCGATATGAGTTCTATTAGGCACATTATTTTTCATGTGGCCAAACAGGTGTTTCATAAGGGATTTAATGCCCTCTCTCTAGACTTCAGCAACAGATGTTAGGTAATTTTTTTTAATGTTCTCTTTTCCTGTTTGGCTTCTGAATGAGGCAAATATTGTGAAATGCATGAACCCTGTTCTGTGAAGCTAAAAACTGGAGCCAGATAAAGTGCACAAAGGCACAGGCTCAACACCTCCCTAAGGGCTTGCACCTGTAGGGAGGAGAGATGGGCCTGCCCAGATTATTTGTTGGCCGAGAATTTCGAACATTCTGGCAGGGTCAGACCCGGGGTCATCTACTCTGTGTGTTCTTTGGTCTTTAACATATCTCCTTCCTCAGAGAGATGTTTGCCCAGTTTAATGCTGACCTATGCTGCTGGAAAGTTCCATCCAGCTGTGATTCTTAAAGCACCTCTTTGTTCCAGCATAAAGGCTGTTAGTTACAGAACCTCCCCCTGGGAGGGTCTGACAGAGAGGTCGTGTCTGAATGTGCAGCTTGAGCTTGTCTAGGAGAACCACTGAGTTCTTCTGGCCGGGGTCCTCTTTGACCCCTAATCCCAGTCAGCTCACAGCTGGAGCTAGTACTGTCTCAGAGGAGAGGCTGTCCAGGTCAAAGCTTGGGTCTTTTTGTGGATTCAAGAACAAGAAGTCTCCTTCCCCCAAACACCCCTGAATATGTGTCAGCTAGTTGAGCTCAGAAATGTTCTCTTTGTGTTCATTTAGTTGTACTTTGCCCATAGATTACAGAGAATCCAGACTTAAAGTGGGTTAGGTTTTCTTGCATAGGCTGGTTTCTAGAAAAAGGTTATTATTTTAAGAGATTTTTTTTAAAAAAGAGCTTATAAAGTCAAACATTACAAGTCTGTCTCTATAATTAAGACCTTTCCACCATGACAAATTTTAAAAGCAGAGTTAGTACTAACAATTCAGGCAGAGCAGAAAATAGATTCCAGCTAAGCATTAGTTTTGTCCTCTACCAAGACCTTTTTTGAAAATTATCTCTCAGGTCAGTTCCCCATAAGAAGAACTAAATCCCAGCTGATTTCCCTCCTGGGGCCAGGATCTGCTATTATTTGATCTGAAAGCTCAACAGCTCTTTGCGTGTGTGTGTGTGTGTGTGTGTGTGTGTGTGTGTGTGTGTACTTACATATGTGTATTGGGAATATGTGGTGACTATACATTGGCTGCTATTGTCTCTGATTTCAGTCTATGTAAATGTTTAATTAAATGTATGGAATGCTCTCTCTAACATGACCCTCTCTCTCTATTAGATTCTCCTATTAACCCACTCCTATGAGACCGTCTCATTTCTTGCAGATGAATGATGCTATGGGATTTGAATTGCCCTGGGTGTATTTTGTCAGTCTCGTCATCTTTGGGTCATTTTTCGTACTAAATCTTGTACTTGGTGTATTGAGCGGGTAAGCTACACCTCTTTCATCTTGAAAGCAGAGTCCTGAGGACAGTTGCCAAGACCACCCAGGCTTTGCTAGAGGGGGCTGCGGAGCGAGTGCCAAGCGCTCCAGGTCTGCTGGGAGGTGCGTGCTTTTTCTGCTGAGGCTTCCCAAATGAAGCTGTTTCCTGGAACCTCACCAGCCTTCCTGAAAGAAAGCTATACAATGCTTATTGACCAGAAATTAATCAGCCTTATTGCTTGGGATTTAAATAGTTTTCACTGCTTGCCCTTTTGTGAGTCCTAAAATGATACACATTTATAATTGTTTCCATGGTCTGAATCCAAATTTGATGCATGTTAATTGGTGCAAAACTGTAGCTGAGTGAGCCAGTTGGGCCAACTTTTGGTAGGCCCCATGGTAGACCTGAGCAACAGAATTTGCCCTGATTTGAAGAGAAGTCAAGTAAAAGGTCCTCGGCCCGGTTCCCGCCCTAGGAGCGCTAACCTCCAGCCAAGGCACTGAGTGGTCTGGCAGCTGCGCCTCGGGCTCTGCTCTTTAGTAAATGGATAACTGATAACTGATCTCCTTACATTTTACAGGTAAATGATGCGATAGGATGGGAATGGCCATGGGTGTATTTTGTTAGTCTGATCATCCTTGGCTCATTTTTCGTCCTTAACCTGGTTCTCGGTGTCCTTAGTGGGTAAGCAGTTGGATCCGTGTTGCACAGCCTCCTGCTGCCGTGTGCGGGGCAGCTCTGCGTGTGTCCCAGCTGCTCTCTGATGGCTTTCCTGCATGCGTTTGGATTCTGATGCCTCCCCCGCCCCAGTGTGTTGCTTTTGGATCAAACTGTAATTCTTTCTGCTTGTTATTTGTCTGTGAGATTCTGTGTTTCTGCCGCTTGCCCAACACTGTTAATGAAAATGTTTCCCAGAAGCATTAGTGTCAAATGCATAGAGGTGGATCACAAGTAAGTAAAAAGCTTCCCAGCCTTGGTCTCCCCCAGGAAAGGGCATTGGGGCCTGGGGGTGGGGAGGGTGTCTTTCCATTGGTACATAACCTAGTCCTTTGTGCACATAACCTAGGTCTTAGAATGTTTCAGATTTTGTAGTGAAGGAAAGAAACTGAGATGAGCGTATAAATACTGAAGTTTGAGTGTTATGTCCTCAGGTTGAGATCTTTTATGACTTTTGCTTTCTATTGCTATCATTGTGAGAATTGTCCCTCTTATTCTAACTTTTCAATATGTTGTAGAAGCTTTCCTGAGTGCAGAATGCTGCTCAGCTTTTGCACACACATCTCCATAGCCTTCTTATAGTCCTGCCTTTTCTCTCTCATACAGCACACGGCAGCGGGAGTGGTGGGGGCGGTGGTGCTGGTGCTTGGGTCGGGGGAGTACCTGGAGGTGTCCATCCAGCTCCCCCTGCCCTTTGTCACTGCACCAAGCCCAGATGTCCTCAGTAGTAATGCTTCTGGACCCGATTTGGAGCAAGTTTATCTGTTCCTCACTAGTTCTTTCTGCTCTTTCGGAGCCTATATCTCTGAGAAGTGATGTCTTTATAGATGCCAAATTAGTGAGAAGACCTTAATTGCCTCTTTTTTTGTGTGTGGTAAGCATTGCCTTTTACAGAGCAAAAGGCAAAACTGAGTCACCTATCCTGGCTGCCTTTTTTCTTGTTCCTTCGACCCTGGCTGTTTTCCTGGAGCCTATGCCTTGTGAATCTCCGTGATGGAGTTTGGTCAGTTTCATACACACTGTCACGTGAGTCCCGTGTAGAGAAAGGGCTCAGGAACCTGTATTCCTGCACCCCTCCAACAAGGGGTGTGAGGCCAGAACCGAGCGGAGGCTGGCGGTCCTCCCTTGCCTCAGCTTCCTCCTGCAGGCCCTGTTCTTTTGCCGCAAGCCTTAAAAGACCTCCCTCCTAATGAGCCTCTGTGGCCTGAGGTTAGACTTGGGTGACAGTGGCAATTATCCCTGGAGAAATTTTGCCATAGGAGCTGCCCATACAAGGTTAACAGCGGCTCTGTTGTGAATTCTTTGGCACCCCATGTCTCCTAAACCCAACTAAACTGACGGAGACCATGGAAACCACTAATTTTAACAGTGCTGGTGACATGCCTTATCTTTCAGCTTCCCTGGGCAAGAACCATTGCCCAGCATAATGAAGTAGAGTTCAGAGCCAAATCATGAGATTTTTTTTTTTTTAAAAGGAAACTGTAGTAGGAACTCCCTGTTATGATAATGGGGTTCAACCTACAACCCCTTAGGAGCTAGCCAGAGCTGCATAGTTTAAAAGAAAGCACACATCTTCATGGGATAATTAGTTTTCTGAAATATATCATGAGGAAAAAGCAAAATTTTCAAAAACATTATTGCTTTTGCATCAAAAGAAAACTATTAAGTAGAAGGCAAATGAAGCATAAATTTAAAACAGGAAGCACAAAACCTTCCAGCAGTTTTAGCTGTCCATCCACATGGGGCCCAGACTTCTGGAGACACCTACTGCTCTGCTCCGTACAAAGGGGTAGGAACTTGGGTCGGCAATACCGACAGTTCCTTGGGTGAATTCGGGACGGTGTGCAGCACGGAGCTTAGCTTGTTGGTCTATCTGGCTGGTGTTCCCTGAGGTCCTGTGGAGCACCGGGCTGCGGGCCAGAGGCAGGGGTGCCAAGATGGCTGGGACAAAGGCCTCATCCTCCAGCCTTTGTCCCTGGCGGTGGATAGCATGTTGTGGCACAGTATGGCCAGTGGAGAGCCAGGGTTTGTGAGATGCACCTCAAAAGAGGAGGGGGCCCTGGCAGGGGAAACTGGGTGGGGGCTGGTGCTTCCGCCATTTCTGAGAGTGCCCTGTTTGTATTCTTTATATTAAAGCAAACTAAAAATTCTTATTTTCATTTGAAGATTCTTTCTTCAGAAATTTTTAAGGAAACACTAGAAGTGTAACAAAACAAGGAAATAGGGCCAGGGAGATAGCTCAGCGGCATAAGCGCCTGCCTGGCAAGCACAAGATTCTCAGTTTGATCATTGGTACCACCCACCCCCAACCAAAAACTAAAACAAAAAACCAGCCCCAAAAAACCCAAAACCAGAGCATAAGCATCAAAAGGAAGACAATTTGTGTTGTTTATTCCCTAAGGGGCTATCAGGCCAACACAAATGTAATTCCAAAGGAACTGAATTAAAAGACTCTTAGACAGTTCAGTCATGACCATGCGTGCTATGGCCTTCTAGTGCAGAAATGTCAGATGATGCCATGTGTCTCGGTCAGTTAACCATTTTTAAAGCATTTGTTTACGCCCTTTGGCGCCTTTCTTTGGCACATGGCCATGCCATCCTATTGTATTCTTGTACTGAGGTGAATCCACACAGTTGATTGGGTGGTATATATTTTTAGTGCATTATAGAATGAATGCTGTGGAAAAATCTTTGGTTTTCTAACAGACCTTTATTTCCTCAAGGTATTAATTTTGTGAGCTGTGTGCCCTGGGCAGCTGAGGCTGAGTATAGACACACTCTTCTTTCCTAATGGTGACGCCCAGTGGGAGGAGCTGTCTGTCACCAGTGTTGCCATTTAGCGCTAAGAGTCTTGAAGGGACAATCCACCGATGACTAAGGTGGTGGCAAAAAGTGTCTCCTTGCAGTCTACAGTCCAAATTGTGTCTAGCCCCTCTTGTCATGCTGGCTTTTTAGAAGTTTGATTTTTCACCTTTAAAACTGTTCATTTAGCTCCTGTCTCCTTGGAGATTGTCCTTAGCTCACAAGGATAAGAGAGCACATTGCCATTTCAGCACAGGGGCCTCCAGAGGGTCACCACTGGATTCCCAGGGTGGAATAGTGTCTGTGGGCAGCAGGAGGATGGGCGGTGAGCTTGCTTCTTCACTCGAGGACACACTTGCCGCTGACCACTGGCTCCTTGGGTGTTGTTGAGATGCCCCAAGAAGGTGCAGGACTGGGCTGTGTCCTGCCAGTGTCGCCATTCATTCCGGGACTCACTCAAGTCACCCGATCCTCAGTCTTCTCATCCCTGAACCAAGAATAAACCTGTCTTGCCCTCTTCCTCACAGAGTAGTGTTAAATCACGTAATGAATGGAGAATTGTTTGGGGACAATACAAATACACCAAGAGTTTTATTCATTTACTGTACCCCTATCTTGAATCACAGATCTGTTCTTTTTCTCCTTTCTGGGTGAAGTGGAAACACTCTGAGAGGGTCTTTGGAAACTCTGAGGCATCACATTTTCTGGATCCTCCAGGCAGTGGCCAAGGGGAATGAGCTCTATATACCTATAATGCTATGCTTGCCATTGAAGAAGTGGGTGGCCAAGGGAGATGTAGGTGTTCCTTGTCTATTGCTAAGTATTATGCAGATATAAATCATTGCTATAAAGTTATATCTCACAGAGAATACTTTTAAATATGAGAACAGGGAAGTGGGATTTCTGGAACATAGTACTTAAACATAACCAGCTTTGAGAGTCCAATAACAGAGCCTGAGTCCTGGCTTTTGTGTGTTAGATGTTGCAAGTTTGGAAGCAAATACCAACATCTTTCAGCCTTCCTTTCGTCATCTGTGAAACTGAGCTGGTAACAGTACCAACCTTCGGGCATCCATTGGGCTCAGTGAGCCAAAGAGTGTACATGGCTTGGTCCTTGTTATGGTGGCTCCAGTTAGGCTGTAGATGAGGTTTGGAGCAAATGGAGAACCTCATCACTTCAGCCCTCTCAAACTTATTACTAGTAATTGGCCAAGATTTGTCTGTATTAAGGAGAAACCGAAGTTATTTATTTCCCAGGGTCTCATGCATATTAGGTAGGTGTTGTACACTGAGCTATATCCCTAGCCCTATAACATTTGATTACGTAAGTGTATACAAATGACATGAGGTGCTAATTGCTAAAGGGTATTACTACATAATCCACCTCTTGGGTCTGCCTTAGGAAATAGATTACAGTGACTTATAATTCATCTATGAATTCAAAGCTTTTGCTGCTGTCTTAAAAATATTTTACAGACTTTTGGAAGCAGGCTTCTTGTGTTGTTAGATGATAAATGTTCTTAATAAACCGGCTTTTATGACATAAAACTGAATGTAAACTCAGCTCATGTCTATAAATTCAGAATCATTCAGCCGTGAGTTTATGTGTGCTGGGTATCATTAAAAATCACAGTCCATTTCTATATTGCTGGAAGGGGCCGGACAGATAGCTCAGGGGCACAAGTGCCTGCCTGGCAAGTGCAAGGTCCTGAGTTCGATCCCCAGTTCCACCAAAAAAAAAAAAAAAATCCATTTTGCTGGAGGTCTGCTGAACTTCACTGTTTTCAGGGGGTTTGTTTCTTTTAAAAAGTAAAACAACTTCATTAAGCCGAAAATCTGCAGACTACACAATTTACAAACTTCAAATGTAACTGTCACTGGACCCAGACACTGACAGAGGTGTGCAGCCACAACCACGACCAAACTTCAGTTATATTTGCCATCCCAAACCAAAATGCTATACCTACTGGTCATCATCTCCCAGAGCCTCCCTGTTAAATATAGGCTGTTTTACTTCCACAACCCATTTGGGATGTATCATACTCCAAGGGCCTGGACTAAGACTCAGGCGTGGCTACTGTGATGAAACCTGGGTTTCTTGAAAGAAAAGTCGATGGTGCAGCACCCTGGTGGGGCCGTGGACTCAGTGATGCTGTGTGGTGAATGTGATCAGAATTTTATAGACTGGAACTAGGTTTGGCACTTCATGATTTGTCTCTTGGTCCATTCATGTGCTTGCCATGGTGGACTATACAATCCCTGGTTCTTCTCCTTGAATATTGGCATGGGAGGCAAAATATACCAGGAGGTGGTGGCTTTATCACTGTGTATATTTTCTAAATGGAGGCATAGCTTCCAGGAAGAGGCATTGTTATATATGGTTTTTTTTTCTTTCTCTGACTGGGATTAGTTTCTTTCTCTCAACACCTTAGCAGCATCTGCTGACAGAAAACGAACAACAAAATTTCCTCCCACACGCACACTAACATGTGTGCATCTTAGAAGAGCCATAGAATTCCTTAACAAAATTAGAAGGATATTGTTGAGAGCAGAGAATCAGTGTGAGTTTTTATTGGAATATTAACAGAATAGCCACGTACTGAGGTCATGAGAATCCCATCTTTTGGCCAGCAGAGAACTTTTGGTAAATTTTTTATAAGGCACACAGGAGTCTAGCCTAAAAACAAAGAAACAGTGGAGCACTCTTGTAAGATAGTTTTTATGATTTAAGAAAAGATGTGTTTCCTTTGTGTCATTAGGAGTAATCAGGCTGCTGAATGCCAAAGATACCTTTAATGAGCATTTGTAGTGAAGTGCTTCTCCGCAGCTAGCTAGATTTGCCTTTGCTTTAACTAGGCTGTGTGTTCAAAGGATTTCTCCACAGAGCCCCATGTCACTTTTCTGGAACTTTGAAGTGGTGTTGCATATGGGACTTGTGCAGACATTAGGGTGCTGGAAAAATCCAGGGTCATTAAGTGGCCTCATTAGGTTTGGCTTTGATGGACCAAGAAATTAAGGTCCAGTTTGACTTTAAAAGGAAGAATACTAAATTTCCTTTTTCTAGTAAAGAACCAAAGGAAATGTTTATGTAGACTTATGAACGTGGAGCTTTCTTGTGGCAGGAGGCTGTGAGGGACAGCTGACAGAGGTGTTCCGGTGCTGCTGGCGTCATAGCACCTCCAGCACATAGGCTGGTGGCCACTCCTGATGTTAGCAAGTGAGTGGTCACCTCTTTGCCGCTGACTCACAGCTGCCGTTGCCATAGAAATGGCTGTGGGGATCAGTGGAAACGAGGTAAGTGAAAGTTTTCGCTGATCCTTGTTTCCATCAAGTTGTCATCTTGTTTCCCTGGCAACAGCAGTGGACAGCAGCCAGGCACTAGCAGTCGCTTGAGTGGCACACTGTCACTTGTCAGCAGTGGCTATCATCTGTGCTGACCATGTTCTTTTTGCTAGCTCCTAGCAAAGACCTCAGAGGACCCAGAAGGCACCGCTGGCCGCATGTGTCCTCTTGGGCATCCATGCTGCCCACAGCAGGCTACGCGCTAAGTAGCCTGAGAGCAGACTTCCCTCCACCTGCCCTCCCCGGTCTGTTGCTGTGCTGTTCAAGAAGAGGGAAGAGGTTGAGCGTAGTCATGTTGCTGACTGTTGAGCCTGTTGATCTCAAATCCTATGGGAAGAAAATTTATTATTGTGCTTTTGTGTAGAGACCCAGCTCTTTGGAAAGCTGTTAGTACCTTAGGAGTTGAAATTAAAGCCATAATTTTCCTGTGTTCCCTATTCAGTTGCTGACATTAGCAGTTGCCATTACTTCTACAGTGAAAAGGATGTTTATGGGTTTAATAATCTGACTTTTTGTAAGAAACGTGTTGAAGACTGCCTCTAAGATGTTACTGTCAACTTTATGCCAGTGTTTTTTTTTTCTTCTGTGTAATATTCTTTTATAGGCTAGTAAAATTGCCTACAGAAATCGAGTATTGGGATTGCAGGGTACCTTGGTATATAATGACCAGTATGTCTATCATATGTGGAGCTCTTTTTATTAAAGTTCAATAGCTGTTCTTTTTCTGGATTTCTACTTTAATATTTCAGCTAAGGTGCGGATCCAAAGCATAAATATCCACTAGCCTGTCTGAGATCCCACCATAGGAGGTGATAGATATTTTATCTGAAAAACACTTTATCATTCATAAGTGTATTTTTGAGAATCAGATAGCAATAAGAATCTGTAGTATTATGAAAATTTAGATTTGCTGTCTAGAAAAACACGGGAAGCTGTCCATTCTGTCTTTGGAAGGCTTTCTGAGTGACTTCATCCTCTGTTCTCTGGAACAAGATAACTGCTTAGCCTAAAGGCAGTGTCTGGAATGACCCTTACATACTTCTGAGCCACGTGGTTGGATTCAATATATCAGATGAATAAAAGGTGGGAGGTTCTGCCAGATACTTTCTTCTGTGTACTAAGTTTCTTTTTTTCTTTCTTTTTAAAAATATGTATTTAGGACAGGAGATACAGGGTCTATAGGGTCTGACTGTGTAGATTGGTCTCATAGTGATTCTTCTGTTTTGAGCCTCCCAGGTGCTGTGATTACAGGTGCACATCACCACTCCCAGTCTCAATCCCTGTCTCAGTATGCCCCGGGGGCAGGGCTGGCCTGGAAAGCCAGGGATCAAACCCCCCAGCCGCAGCACTCTGCCCAAGCAGACGTTTTAGTCCACTGAGCTATAAGGCCAGTCCTATGTGCTAAATTTCTTAAAATGAGTGACTTATTTCTTCACTTAGGCAATACTTTTCTGATGCCCATATGATGAAAGATATATCTGCCAAGTACCCTGCTGAGCCCTAGGTTTGCAGTAATGAGCTTAAGCAGTTTCTGTCTTCATGGAGCTCATGTCTCATGAAGCAGGCAAAAGTTAGAGTAGAACACTTCTGTAGTGCCCTGGAAGAGAGGTAGCTGATTCTGCAGGAGCATCTGATGGGTACATCTGAGGTCGGCTGAGGGTTAGGGGAAGCATCCCAGGAAAAGGGAAGAATGAATTGCTCACCGTCACCTGCAGATCAGGGGAGAGAAGAGGCTGGGCAGAGTGTTCCAGGAATAACCTAGGAAGGAAGGACAAAGCAGAGGGCATGGGAAGAACTAAACAAACCAGGGTGGTAGGGTGCCAAGGGGCGGAGAAGGGACAGTAAGGAAAGGAACTCGGCACACACAGCCTGGGTCATGCAAGTCTGTTGTAGTCGTGTCACAGAGTCCTTAGCTCAAGGATAGGGGGCCCATGGGGGAATTTTAAACAGGAAGCAACATGATTTAAATTCGCATGTTATAAAAACATCACTTTTTTGTCTTTAAAAGAAGGAAAAGATAAATTGGTGGCTGGGTAAGAGGAGTGCAGGAATAGGTGATTTAAAAAGTGTAGCAGCTGTTGATTTGGAATCTATGTGGTAAGCGTAAGGGTGATTATTGTATAATTTTTCTACTTCAATGAGTTTTAACGTTTTAATAAGATGCTGAGGAAACCTTTATGAAGGTCGCTGTGGCTGTGGTAGTGTAAGTAGAGTGAATGGGTAAGAGAAAGAATGTGGGCAGATGGAACAATCTAGGGCTCTTGCAAGCTTCTTCCAGCTGCAGCATACTAATAATACCAAACTGGGCCTTTCACCATAAACAGCTATAAAACAGGACAAAGTGTGTAGAACCCATCTTCAGAACGGGATTCCAGGACAGGGAAATAGGCATTACAGGGATGAGATTTATAAGGGAGGGGAACACATGAGATAAACTCTGGTTTCCTGGCTTTCTGCCTGGAGATGCTTTTAGAACTGTGGCCGAGGGGAGCAGCACTCACTGGAGGATGTCAGTCTATTTGCTGAAGAGGCCAAGAACATAGTTCAAGGCTGCTAAGACAGCTGGAATTTTTAGGACAGAGTGACAGACCTGTTGAGAGATGGGCTCCACAAATCTGCATAGCGGTCCTCTTTAATCTTTGACCATATGGTGAAGTGTTTATGTGCCAGGTAATATTTACTGAGGTCTGGCAGGAAAAAGCTACTAGAAATTGTGCGAGGCTGAGCCCTGACTAGCAAAAGTAGACCAACCTTGAATACATCGAGCATGCCATTGAGACTTCAGAAAAGAGGCTACTTCAGTAAGGTTACTCTAGGTCTAGCCTGGAAAGCTTAAAGACAAATTTCAGGGGTCAGCGAGATAGCTCAGTGTTTTAAGAACCTGCTTAGGCAAGTGCAGGGACTGGGATTTGATCCCCAGTACCACCTGCCACACTGGCTCCACTCCTAGGCAAGCTGAGCCAGCATCAACACCGGGCATAATGGCACTTGCCTATAATCCCAGCTCCAGGGAGGCTGAAAACAGGAGGATCACTATGAGTCTGAGCTGAGGGGGCGGGGAGAAGAAAAGGTTACATATATATATATATATATATATATATATATATATATATATATATATATATTAAAGACAAGTTTCAAAAGGATCAGGGCCAAATGATGAATGAAGAAAACGTTTGGCCAAACAAAAATGTAGTGCCCATTACAGGAAGGTACAAAACTCCACATGACTGCCAAGAGTTTCCTCTTGTGATAAAAAATTACAAGACATGAAAGTGTCCCTAATCAGTGGGAGACAAGTCCATAGAGATGTATCAAAAGATGACAGAACATTGTCTCAGTAGTTGAAGATTTTAAATTACTATACTATGCACCTCCTGGAGGAACTGAAGGAAAAAGACATGTAAGACAGGAACAGGTAGTAAATCTCAGTAGAGAAATACAAACAATATAGTATCTGAAAAAAGAGAATAATGGACACTTCAGGATAAAAGATCGATGAAGGGATAGTGGTAATAAAAAGTATTCTGATCAATATGAAATTGAAAAGAAAAATTTTTAAAGAAAAATAGCTGAACATCCTTGAAGTTTTATGAAAACTGTAAGTTTAGAGATCCACGCGGCATAACAGATGTCAAGCAGTGTAAGCACAAAGAAGACCACTTGTAGGGACATCAAATTCAGATTGCAGGAAATAAAAGACAGAGAATATTTTAAAAGAATTGAACAGGGCATGGTAGTGCATGCCTGTAATCCCAGCACTTGGGAGGCTGAGGCAGGAGTATCAGTGTGAGTTTGGAACCAGCCTGGGCTACAGAAGTGAGCGCAAGGCCAGCCTGAACTGCATAGCTAGACTTTGTCTCAAAAAGACCAAAAAAAAAAAAAAAAAAAAAAAAAAGGAAAAAAAGAGGATAGAAAAGCCCTATTACTAGAATAAGATTATACTTATTGAGTTATTTTCATAAATAATGCAAGAAAACCACAGGAAATAGAGTATTTTAAAAGAGCTGACAAAGAATTTAAAACAAACATTCCACTAACGGTAAAGCTTTCAAAAACTAACGTTAAAGTAAAATATCTTCAAATAAAAGCCAAGAAAATTGTCTACCAGTAGATCTACACTGTAAGAAATACGAAAGGATATTCTTTGAACTAAAAGAAAATGATTTCAGATACAAACATGGATTTTTTACTTACGGACGAGCATCAAACATATCTGTAATCTCAGCTACTTGAAGGCCAAAGCAGAAGCATGGCAAGGCAAAGGCAAGCCTGGGGGCTTTAGCAAGACCCTGTCTCAGAGGGAAGGGTGGATCTGAGTGGGAGAGGCTTGCTGGTGAGAGAGGTCACCCCCCCAAAGTGGCAAACATGAAGACGAAAAAGATCATTTCTATTTCTTTAAAAAATAGTTAAACTACAACTAACATCAGGGTAAAATGAACTGCCGGTCAGTAGAGTTGCAAAATAGAAAAGAGTAGAGCTTTATTTTAAAACTCTTGCATGGTCTTTAGAGATTATATAAGTTCACGATAGACATAGTAATTTAAGGATGCATATAATCTATAGAGTGGTTAAAAATAAATGGTTAAAAATAGTACTAAAAATGTAAAAGGAAAGGTAAAATTTTGATTGTAATTCTTAATTATCAAAAATAAATCAGGAGCCACAGAGGAAAGGGATTGATGATGTACAGTGTGCCTAAGGAGAGTCAGCTAGAGAGAAAACATTCTCTCAGGCTTCCACAGAGAGCAAAATGGTCAACCATTGGCTGTGATTCTTCCAGATGGCAGACACTGACAAAAGTTTTGCAAATCACAGTACATAGTTCGAGGGTAAACCCTGGGGGGACCTGACTGACCTTGTCAGATATAAATGTTGCATACATTTTGTAACATAGGTCTTGCTTTATCTTGGTCTTAACCATCCAGCAGAAAAGTCTAACCATGAGGTATAAAAGGGGAAGCCATATTAATATGCTGAGTTGTAATAGATGCAAGTCAACAGCCCCTGATAATGCCAGATGAACTGATAATCCACTACTGTTGTGGACTATTGGACTAAATATACAGCTACTTTCTCTTTGTGCAATGAAAAGAAAGATCTGTACTAATGATGTTTAGACAAGAAATCATGTCTGCATCTTATATTCTGAACAACTATGATGAAGACAACATTATGCAATATATTAACTTGTAAAAAAAATAGAAATAAATTTTAAAAAATCCTGCTTGTATGAAAAAAAAAATCAGGAAAAGAGAAAGAAAGGAACAAGAATCATATGGTGCTAAAAGAAAACAAGGAACAGGGCAGTAGACATATACACAGGCATAGCAATAACTGCATGAAATAAAATGTCCACATTATTTTAGTTAAAAAATAGACATTATCAGATTGAATAAAAATGCAGGATGCATGTTGGCCCCACCCCCAGGGTGTGCTGAGCAAAAGAGACTGGGCATGGTGGCTCGTGCTTATAATCCCAGCCCTTGGGAGGCTGAAAATAGGATCACTATGAGTCTGATCTGTGTAGTGAGACCCTGTAGTAAATACATTAAAAAATGCAAGAGGCTATAAATGTATGTCACGGATTCAAAATAAGAGTGAAGTAACTATATTAATACCACACAAAATGGACTTCGAGGAACATTTCAAAGATATATTTCATGATTGTCAAATGGTCAG
>PVKN010016116.1:0-18067 GCA_004027915.1 Capromys pilorides
GCCAAGGCCAGCACTGTGGGTGGTCACCGACTCTGCGGCTCTCACTCTGGCCTTTGCGGAAATCCTTTTTTGGCAGATCTCAGCTTCTTGGAAGAACTGTGATGTGTGTTTTCCTTCTCTGAGCATGCTGCACTCTCTGATTGTTTTATCTTTCAGGATCCACTAGTTCATGGACCATGGGAGCCGATGACTCACCTAATGTCACAGATGATGCAGCTGATGAGATCATGGACCGCATCGTCAAGTCGGCCACCCAAGTGCCCAGTCAGCGAGTGGTGCCGAGGGAGAGGAAGCGGTCTCGGGCCAACCGCAAGTCTTGTGAGTGATTTTGAGGAGGGGTCAGGGCCTCAGCTGCTGAGGGCTCTTCGTTTCCATTCTGTGAGACTCTGAAGGGCAGCTCCTGAGAGGCTGCCTGTAGTACCTGCACACAGCAGAAAGTTCTGAGCTTTGCCCTCCATGTTGGCTTGGTGCATGTTCCTAGGAAGGTCCAAATGTCCTTCACATATAGGAATGGGCACAGTGGGCCCCATTACCAACTACCACTATAGATGCTTTGGTGGAGGCTGCTTGTGTCCTTCACCCCAGGACCACTTGCTGGGCTGGAGATGATTCTCTCTAGGGTTTGCCACATCTTGTCAACACAGAACAGGTGAAAAGCTTGGGTAGCAAGTGATGAGTTGGTCATTAGGATATTTAAAATAGTTCACTGTTTGACTTGTGGCACCAAACAGAGGACTGAATGAAATCAAAGTGACTGGCTTCCCTTTAACCTGTATCTTCCACTTAATCCTGTCTCCTGAGCTGATGGATGTGGCGATGCTTTTGTTGGTGGTCTGTGCCAATCGGCTGTGCTAATTCTCTGCTGTCTAGGGGTCACAGGGTCCCTGTGACTCCTTTGGCATTGGGCTACATTATCTGGGGCCCTTGGTGTTTCAAGAGTACCTCCAGGCTTCCTGGCTGCTGGTTCACTCATAGAGAGCTTGATTCTCCACCAACTCTGCCTCTAAGAATAGGAGATGGTAAGAAGGGAAGGGATCTTTGGTGCCCACCCTCTCCTGAATCACAAAAATGAAAGGAAAATGACCCCAGCAGGCAGGGAGTTCTGTAAGAACTCAAGTACAGGGCACCCCCACTTGTTCCACTGGTGAAAAAGTCACACAGAGGTGACTGGGGTGTGGGTTGCATATGTTGACTCTTGTGGTTCTTCCTGACTCATTGCCATGCTTGTTTCCAGAGTGAAGAATTCTAAAACAGATTCCTGCAGCCTCTCAGACTGCTCCTTCCATGTGATCTGCTTTAGTTTCTGATGGGAACTTTCCCCAGAAAGGAAAATGACTGTGTGGGGGTGGGGTGGAGTAGGGAGCTTGATTCCCCCTTGGTATAAGGAGTGGGCTGGTCATCTGTTTCTTTCTTAGCATAATGGGTGACTTGATACTTGAATGAGCTCCTACATGAGGCTGATGCTGCTGGCCCTGGGCATGTGCTTGAAATAACACACTCTTGGGCTGTAGTTCTCAGCTATAGGTGTGCACTACAGCATTCTGCAGTGATGTTTAATTTGTTGATAGCTTGGTTCACCAGGCTGACAGCTCCGGGACTTCACTGATAATGACTGAGGTCTGGGTCCCTGGCCCTTGGAAAATGACTGGCATTAGGAGGTTGACACTCGCTTCAGGTTATGCCTCACCGCTGTGCTACAATCCTTCTATTATTATTGTTGTTATCATTATTATTATTACTATTACTATTATTATTATTATTTTTTTTATTTATTTTTTAGCTAGAAAACTACCATTTAGGTATACTGACTTTCTGCATGTGAAAAACATTCTCACTTCCAACACCAGTATCTGAAGAAGGCCTTTATGTTTATTTTGCTCCTTTCCTTGTGCCTCTGTGAATTCTTTGCTTGTGTTTTCATGTCCTCATGTGAGAACTTGACTAGCGATTTGCCTCTCAAAATTGGGTCTCAGACAACATAAGTATCTCCTAGAAGCTTATTCAAAATGCAGATTCATGGGCCCCATTGCAGTCTTCATTTAAGATCTCTGGGAAATTCATGTTTATGGTAAGGTTGAAAAGTGCTGGGCAAAGGGACCAGGAGTGATATTGCCGGGCCCTGAAATGACAGGGTCATTAAAAAGGTTGCGTACCTTCCAATTGATATCTCTTCTTTTGTATACGACTTGTCCTTATCATTTACCCATGTTTCTGTTGCTATTTTTAATAAGAAATTTACTTCTTAAGTTGCTTTTTAAAAGAAACTTGTGAAATCTTTTTGAGTAGATTACCTTTGCTAGTTTCCCTTCATTCTCTTCTCTTCACTTCCATACGTGGAAACCAAATGGCCAAACCTTCTGACTTATTAACTCCTGGTCTTCTGACATGGACAACCTCAGCACAACGTTCAACATGAGCAGGAGCTGGGAAGGGTATGGGAGAGGTAAACTGAGGAGAAGGGTGGGAAAGGCTTCCAGGCCAGGGAACCCCTGAGGGAGAGTAAAAAAGATTGGGCAGAGACCAGACCAAAACATAGCATGAGACATTGACCTGGCTAGTCCTTGGAGGCCAAGGTTATGGGCTCCTCCTTCAAGTTACTTGTCTGCATTGGCCCCACCCTCTAGTCCAGACAGAACCAGATTCTTAGCCTGATAATCTCACTTGGAATAGTAATTCTATCATAATTATTTTTCCTCTTCAATCTGGCCAAAGAGAGCCTGATTTTGTGATTGACACAAAATGATTTTTAGTGGTATCATTTCCATTCCAATCTTATGCAAGATAGCCATGTATGCTTTTTCTTTAGCAAAACACATTTTTCTCTGTGACATAGTAACCACACAAATACAACACTGTATACATGTATTTATCTGTAGCTGGTCTAATTTATTAGCAATGACACTAGCAGTAGAAATTTAAGACAGGGAAAGTTAGACTTTGATTTCAATCATAAAGTGCTGGACAATAAATGCTAGCTTTTCACAAGAGGTTAAAACAATAAAAAAGAAACAATTTGTAAAATCTATGTGAACTTTGGTGGTCTGAGCCTCACCATGAAAAAATGCTGTGTTTTATTTGATTGTTTAATGGTGGCAATGAGGCAAGTGGATAATGAACGACCAACTTAGTCGGGTTATAACTCACTTTGCTGGAGACGATTATAGTCCAGCTGATGCGGGAAACTAAACTGAATCCATTCTATGACTTATAAATTTATGACCTGAAAGTCTTTCAAGAATCTTCAGAAATAACTAGATGTGTGCTGCTGGTGACTAGGCTTACACTACATATCAAGTGTCCTGCTAACACCAGCCATATGCAGGCATTTGGGATCTGCCAAGGGTATCTTCATCCATTCACAGTTTCCCATGGTGCAGTTTCCTGATTTTCCAGCTAGTACTAGTCAGCATCTCATTAAATAAAATATTTCAAATTCTGCACACGATCTCTAGCCTGTCTCTAACTCACCCGAGGTGCCCTCCCGGATTCTGGCTAAAGCTTTCCATTCTGCTGGTGGCTGAGACCCAAAGAAAGTATTCACAAGCTCTTTTTTTAATGTTTTGGTTTCTCTTTTTGTCATATTGGAGCATGCATTTTGTCCCAGTGCTGATTGTCTCCTGAGGCCTTTTGGATGATGGCCTTGCCCAGAACATTCTGAAGCTCAGTAATGTTTGAAGAATCCTTCACAATTCGATGCTACATGGCTGGCATTGGCAGCAGGGGAAGAGAAGCAGCTTCCATCCTATCCTCTTCATTCTGTCCTCTCTTGGACATAACTTTGGAAGAGTGTCGGCCCATCTCATGTGCCTGGTGCCACCATGAGCTCAGCTTGTCAAAGAGCAGAGCCTGGGTTAGGGACTCACACTCAGCTTTTATCTTTTCCCAGGGGAGCCCAGGTCTTACGATAGATGAGAGAGGATGGGTATCCTGATATATGCCGAGTTTCTGTGTAAGTAGGGTTCTAGGCCCCACCTGTGATGTGACCTGAACTTTTAGAATCAGCACTTTGTTGCTATAAAGATGCCATCATTTTGATGTGACATCCAACTAGTTGAGTGCTTTAGGTTGGCCACCTCTGTGAGAGAGTGGTTGCTTAGTCTGAAGATGCCAAGGGCTGCTGAGAAAGGAACGCAGGGCTTTGACTGTGCACCTTCATTCCTATCTCCTCACTATTGTACATTCCTCCATGAGCGTGTGCCTCTTGTAAGCATGAAATTTCCTGAGGACAGAATCGTTGGATCTTAAAATGTCTCAAATCAAGGTATAGTGGCAGACACTCATATTCTGAGTACTCTGGGGGTGGAAGCCAAAGAATTGCAAGTTGAAACCCAGCCTGGATAGTTTAGCAACTTTTTTTTTAAAGAAGTAAAAGGAAAGGAGAGAGGGAAAAAAGGAGGAAAGGCTAGGGGTGTAGCTAAGTGTGGAGGCCCTGGACTCAGTTCCTCAGTAACAGAAAACAAATCACACCATGTCTCAGTTAATCGTGCCTCATTGCTGGGACAAATACCTGACAACCAAAATGAAGGAAGGAAAGGTTTGTGTAGCTCACAGTCAGTGAAAGTTTTAGTCCATACTCAGCTGATTCCAAGGCAGAGCAGCTCATGGCACAGAGAGTAGCCGTTCATGGTGGTGACAAAGAGCAAGAGAGCAAATGGGAGGAGCAGCAACAGTGGCAACAGAGAGCAAATCCATCTCCCTTATGTTGTATTCAGGCTATCCATCCCAGACTGGTGTAGCACTCATACCCATAATCCCAACAGTACTCACAGCATAATCCCAGCACTGGATAGTCACAAACTCTAGAAGCTGCCTTGTGACTGCATGAGGCTTTGGGGGGACAGCTAGACACAAACCATAACACATCACAACAAAACAATTAAATCTGCTTTAGGAAAAAATAGGTGACATGTCTCACAGAATATTAGATTTGTCTCTGGACCTGATCATTGCATAGCACATTTCATGTGTCTTTGCATTTTCAAAGTGGCATTTGAAAATATCCAGTGAGTTCTTTCACTAATCCTATTAAGAAAAAATTCCCTGTACTTTAAAAAATAGTTTTCCCTTACTTATCCTGAGTTAATTATATCTTCTTTTATAGGGCAAGTTAATGATGGCCATAGGCCAAAGGCTTTAAAATGAACTTCAAACAAAATAAAGTAGGATATTAAAGAAAGGAACTTCTTGTCTTAAAACTTCTTGTCTTCTCAACAATATTGTCATTAGTGTTTACTCAGTGGGATTGTCACTAGTGCTAACCCAGCACCTACTGGTTTTCAAAATGTTCATTAAAGATGGACTGACTTTTGATGACTGCTCCGGGGGCCACGTGGGGTGGTGGGGGGCACCAATTTGGATTGGATGGAAGACTGGAGGGTAAATGAAACAATACAGGAGAGAATCGGCAGCCCCCTATCTGACGTCTGGTATAGAGGCTTTGCAGCACAGAGGCAGCCTGTGCTCCAGAGCAGGGCTGGCCCAGAGGCCAGGGCTCAGACCCAATAAGACGTTTGAAAGTTGGGCATAGGAAGCGTCTATAATGTTTCACAGTGGATGGCTCTCTGGTTCTTTTATTTTCAGACAAATCACCCTCCCACATGGGGAGCTGGCATCCTGAGAGAGGAGGCTGCCTGGTCACTCTCTGGTCTTTTCTGTCTATGTGGCACACACCCATATGACCTGGGGTGGAGGCTCAGAAGGAGGGAGGAGTAGTAAGAGAAATCCCAAGGATGTGGATGTGCCCTTCCTGCCTCCAAGAGCTGTTCTGAGGCAAAGCCAAGGGATCCTTTGCGGGTACTCAGGAAAGCCAGACACCATCTTGAAGTGGGGTTGGAGTATTTCACTGTCTTTGCCTGTGAGTTCAAGTGGACTCCTGTTCCTCGGACTCCACTCAGGAATTCATGCCTATACATGTAAGGCATGTGTTCCACATAAATGTCTCCTCCTCACTGGGCATCGGGCTTCCTAGTACAATGAGCACAGTGATGGGTGGTTAAGTGAGGCTTTTGACAGTTCCCATCCCCTTCCGTTTCCCTCCTGTCCAGGTTCTCTTTTCTGATGCTCAGGGAACTCGATGCTAATGGGAATTTGAAGCTGCCAGCAGGTGTGTGGGGACCACCCTGCACAGAAATCCTACCTCCTCTGTCACTGCTGTGTCACCATCTGCCCCATCCAGAAGGAGACCAGACCTATCATCACCTCTTTTCCTTCTTCCACCAGGATGCTATTATAATGTGCTTTTTCCTGTACACAAAAGGCTGCACTGCTGGCATAGTTCTTGGCTGGTGGCATTCCTGTGACATCCCAGAGAACTGGTGGGCTGGGCTTAATCTAGAAAGGGAGAGGCAGCTTTGCCCGAGTGAGGGCTTGAACTATCACCACCGACTCTGAGTCTGTGAATTCCTGAGCTACCCTGCTTTCCTATGTGTAGACTTCCCAGGTTTATGTGGTTTCACCCCCAAAATTTATTGAACATCTGTTTCATTTCTCCTTTCAGGCCAAGCTTCGGCTTCACCCATAATATTTCTCATGGGAGGCAGTTGGCTTTTGGATTTCTACTAATTACTTTCTGTTCAGTTCCTTCCTAGGAACTAAATAGATTCCTAAGAAGTACCAGATGTGAACTGATCCAGTTACAGGAGGGAAGGCATTGCTGCGGGGATTCTGCTAAGTAAGGAAGCCATAACCAGACCAGTGACAACAGAAAGCACTGATGCCAGGAGTGCTTCTGAGAGCTGGCTCAGGAAGGGTGAACTTCATTTTGAGTTAGCTGAACTCAGAGGCCATAATACTGTCACCACAAAGGCTGTGACTGTAACCGTCTTAAAGTCCTGCCTTTCCTAATGTCAGTTTGATGACAGTGACTCAGATCAGGGCGCTCAACCCCAGGCAGCTACCTGATCCTTGGGGAAGGTGAAAATGCAATGCAATGCCAGTTCTCGAGACCCATTTCAGTGGACCTGGGAGGAGTCAACAAAGTTGAGTTTAAGTCAACCACTTTTAGAAATCTGTTTTTTATTCTTTAAGAAAATTTTAGACTTGCAGAAAAGTTACAAAAATAGTACGGTGTTGCCTTCTATTTCTTCTCTCAATATTATCACCTTATATGACTGCAGAAAAGCGTATCAAAAATAAGAAATTATCACTGAAACATATGCTAACTAACAAGAGGCTTATTCAGATTTTACCAGTTTCACCTGAAAAGCCCACTGTTGATTCCAGGGTCTAATCAAGGATCCCACATTACACACAGCCATCATGATACTTATTCTACTGATCTTTTCAAGACATTTCATAGAATATTTCTGGAAAGTGCTTGTCATTTATGTTATAGAGTGTCTGCTCATGTGGAAAACCTCTCACTTTTAATAGGTAGGCTTTATGTAAAAGAATGGAGAATGAAAATAAAAAAGAATTCAGGTGGTTAAATTATTGACTTCAACTAAGAACAAAAGCAAACAAAATCTCCAGGAAATCTAACACGAAGGTACTGAGGATTATTCATGTAAATTCCCTACATGTAAGTCCAAAGGGCATGAGTGGGGCTGTCATTTTAACTCCATTCAAAAGGCAGAGCAAGATGACCGAGACACAGAGTAGAATAGCAGTAGGCTTGCTCTCCTCAACATGTACATTTGAAGACCATGAAGTTCTGCATTAATCCTATAGTCCTAGATGCAGTGTTCTACATATAAAAATCTTAGGCATCTTATTTTTAAAAAGCCACACCCAGAACTCCCAAATCATGGTTGACATTCCATACAAACACACGCAAAACTGCCAGTGATTCAAAAGCAAAAGAACAGAAATGGATCCCTGTCAAGTAGAAGTAAAGCCTGGTCAACTTCTCATCCACTTGAGAGTGTCACAAAGTGTCCTGCCAGGCTACAGTAGGGCACGGCCATCCCAAGTGTGGGCTGTGATCCAAATGTCTTGGCTCAGATCCTTTTCTATTCCTTAGCTGGGCCGCTGGGCTGATCTTTCTGTGCCACGAGTTGTTTATTTGCTGGGGGGATGACCACAGCACTCATCTCATGGAGCCTCCTAATCCTTACGAATGTTCAGCAAATGACCCCTGCCATCACCACTGTCCTCAGATAGGACTCATTTATCAAGAGTAAGCATTTAGTGGGATAAAAAGTCCCTTCATTTTCAAGGGAGGAAAAAAGATAAAAATAAAGTGTTCTTCCCGATTCCACAATTCTGTGCTACATACTGACATCAGAGGTGCCCTGTGTCAGAACCCCTGGCATCACCGTGGCATTATGAGTGCTGTCTCAAGTGTCTAGGGCACTGCCGGTACCAGCTGAGGGACCCATGCTCTGTATGGAAGAGACACCATGCAGATGGAGACAAAACATTTCCAACCTGTTCTCTGTTAAGCAGCCTTCTTACAGGGGAGTAGATTACATGCAGGGCAGTGCATTGGGTGAGATGTGGAAATGAGGAATAGAGTGTACCCCATCTATGTCACTAGACCATCAGCCACCTAAGCCTGACACCTGATAGCTCCCCTATTTGATGGAGGGGTTGTTTCTTCTGGGAAAGTTTGGGTTGTACAAGTCCATATCCTGCAGCTCCTGCCCGAGTGCCCTTGTTCTCCTAGGTCCCCAGCCCTTCTCTATTTTCTGGAAGCTCTGAGTGGGAGCCAACCCCCTGTCTGGACATGTTCTGCCCTGAGGTTTCTCCTTACCCCAGGTACCTGTCAGGCTCCTTGGTCTCTTCCCTGGAACCTCTGTCTGTAGCACTTGGCTCAGGATAGCTGTTTGGAACACTTACTGAATGACAATGAACTGCCAAGCAGACAGACAACGGGCACCCAAAGAGGCTCTTTCTCAGTGAGCTACTCAAAGTGGGCTACAAAACTGCTTTCAGTGGAAGTTAATAACTTTCAGGTGGAAAGTAAATTAATGAAGTGAAATGTTAGCCTCAAGGTTGTGCTCATTATAGTAAAGGATCCATATCTTTCTAAGAGAACTTATCAGTGTTGTCAAGAAGCCCACAGAAAGTAGAGTTCCATAAATAGGACAGATTTTCCTATGTGTACTCACTTTCCAGCATCTCATCTGGGAAACAAAGGGAGCTAAGTTTTCCCCCAGGAGAGGACACTTGAGCCAGACAGGAAGGGCACTTGAGAAGGTGGTCTAAGCAGTCTGGAGCATCAGAACCGTGAATGTCAACTGGGCGGGAGAACAGTCTGTATACCAGTATGGGTATCACTTAGCTTCATCCTATCCTCCGAGGCCATCCCAAGGCCCAGACCTATTAAGAGATTGTAGCATGGCTATAAAATGCAGTGTCCCCTTTTCAAGTATTTATACGAGCTGCATGCAATAGCTATGGGATTAAGGAAACTATGTGAACAGAAGTATCAGAAGAGATTTTTTAAGGACCTTCCTTGGTAAAATGCCCGACAGTCTGGGGGCTTCTGTAGTCATTTGCCCAAGTGTATATATCCCACTGCACAGACATGACTGTCCCTGTATGTCCATGCTGAGTGATGTGGTTAATAAAATTTGAGCTGCTGTGATAGCACTGCATAGGCTTGCATAGACATTACTGTCTTGATGAAGAAGTCTAAGCTATCTTTCCTAGTTGAAAATAAGAGATAGTTTATCTTATTTTATGGTATTAAAGTATTTTTTATTTAACAAATACTTAAAAAGTACTTAGGTACATAAAAGCTTGTTACAAACTATTATGTTTATTGCTGACCCATAGAACGAATTCAATTCCTCAGATAAATGCAGTCTGCCTTCAGCCAAGACCCTAGAGCCAAACATTTCATCTGGCCGAGTTTCACATTCAGTCTGGAGTCTAGGGACAGGGGTGGGGGAGGGTGAGCTAGCTTTAAGAGGAGCTGCACATGGGTCATGGACGGTTCTGGGTTCACACCAAGGTTCAGAAATTGAGTAGATAGCATCATTTGAGCTAACTCCTCCTCATAGATCCTGTGCCTCTTAGAAAATCCATATTTGAAGTCTGTGAGTTTTCCATGGGAGTTTCCTTTCAGCTAAATGTTTTTAGCTGATGAACTGGATGTTGACTCTGTTCAAAGTGCTGATTTCTGGGAGAGAAGAAACCAGTAGGTAGCAGTCCCTGCTGATTCTACTGTGTGCCTGGATCTTTCAGGTCCTTTTTTACAAGCTAAGTGAGCTTTATCCAGGGCCTAATGGGGGGCATAGATTATGCATGTTGCCTGCAGACCCATGAGATGAAGTTCTGACTCCTGGGGAGGGGATAAACAAGAATTACACCTGTCAAGAGAAAAGGGAAGGGGCTGGGGAGATAGTTCAGTAGAATAAGTGCTTGCCTGGAAAGTGCAAGGGCCTGAGTTCAATCCCTGGTTCGGGGGGGTGGGGGAGGGACTGTGGGTGTTATACTTCCTCTACTCTTTGACCAAAGACCTTCCTGAGATTGAAGAGCTGGGATACATGACATATCTTCTGAAAATAGAATAATACCCTACCTCTTTTTGACCTTCAGAGAAATAACAGAATAGGCTAAATATAATTTATAAATCAAAGGAAATGTAATTAGTCTGTATGTCAAGTGAAAAGACTTATTTGGCAGGGCCAGGTGCCTCCTCAGTCATCCTTTGCTGGCATTTGTTTGTGATGCTGAGGGCCACATCCGTGCTAGGCCAGTGCTCTACACTAAGCTACACCCCTAGTCCCTAGCCTTTGTTTTGACATCAAAATTGAGCAATGCCAAACAATAGGGAAAAAAACCCCTCATATTGTCAGCTAAACACAAGCTGGTTGTGTATCAGTTGAATACAAACCTCCCTCCAGATGCCAGTGCTGCCCCCAGTGAAGAAAGTGGGGCCATTAGCTTTCTTGAACCTTCTGTGTTTCACAGAGAAAATCCACCCAGAAGTGGTTTGTCCATTTGCCCCTTGGCATGCAATCCACAAAGAGTCATTGATTCTTCTAAATATTGACCCAAAGGCCTTTTAAGATGAATTGAGACTGAGCCCCATAACAGAGAGAAACTCATCCTGACCGTGCTGTCCACTCTGATTTCTGGTGATACCTGACTCTGTGAGTTTCTGGTCATGTCCCCAGTTATCACTGCTCCTCCTGCAGGTTTGCAAGATTGTTTGAGCTTGCTGAACCTCTCACTAAGCACTGGATACTCTACCTACTTAATGTCAATAGAGCTTATGTTTTCCTTTCTGTAGTTACTCCCCCAGCTGTTACATTCTTTGTGCTTGGTAGATGAGGTCTTCACATATCATCTGTCCTTTGTAGTTGGTACCTACTTTTACAAAACCCTGCAGGAGTCTTTCCCTCCTTTTAGATCCTTACCCCTTTTCCAGATTAGCACCGTCATCAGAAAATCTAAATCCTTAGATTTTCTCTGCAAGGGCGAGAAGGTACAGAGCATCCCTGGTACCTGCAGCTTCCTTGCGGGTCCTCGGGGAGAAGGGTAACTGGTGTACTGACTGCTGTCTGCCTCACTGCTAACACTTCCGTCTCTTCTTCTGTCTTTGGCTATGATCTGTGTGTGCCACAACAGTGCGAAGGACCCTGAAGAGTGGCCTGACTCCAGAAGAAGCCAGAGCCCTGGGCCTGGTTGGCACTTCTGAGCTGCAGCTGTGATCCTCGGGGTGCCTGTGGGAGTAAGCGAGCAGAAGACCAGCTCTGACTGGACAGAAGCCTGCTGTGGGGTGGAGGAGATTTGACTCTTAACACCCAATAGTTCTGAAAGAAAGTGTTCACCTGTTGCCCTGTGGCTTTTGTTCCCCACTACACATTGACATGGATCTCCAGAGATCTCCTGCACGAGCGTTTTTTTCATCGTGTCAGCTGTGTTTATCTTCTTTCCTTAACACTTGGTTTGTTAGTTCCAAAGTGTGATACTTTTTATGGGCAAAGAATGGCCCTTTTAAGGAACAAATCACTTCTGTCACAGTTATTATGATAATATGAGGCAAATTGATTAGATTCACATACTGGGACTCTACGACACCAAAATATCCAAATGTAAACTCCAATCTTGTACTTAAAAGAAAGCACAGATTGTTTACCAGTTGTGGATTTTAGATGTACTAAATATTTATACAAATTCATAAATGTACACCATGTTTCAAATACTAAATAAATAGAGTTTAAAGCCATAATGAGAAGATTTATTCTTTCAGGTGTGGGAAGTTAACTATCCAAGTTCACATTTTTTTTTTTTTTTTTCCCAAGCTCACATCCTTTTCAAGGCCTCTTTTAGGGATATCAGAAGCCCTTTCTTAGCATGACTTGCAAGATGTTTGGTTGTATTTTTCTGCTGGTGAGAACAGTGTCAGCAATGTGCTCTTAGAAACTCCCAGTATATAGGCACCAGTTGTTCTTGCAGGACACACTAGCTGTTGTTACCTAATAGATGTCATCCCTTACCCATAGGCCTCCTGCGATACCAACTATAGGGGAGTGTTTCACACTGCTAAACTATTCTGCACTCACTTTTATACCTTTTATGTAAAAATTCCTCTCAGTCAATCCCAAATTACCAAAATCAGGTAGAGATGTAAAGCTTTGTCCACAGAGAACTACAGAATTGTACCTTGAGTACTCAGCTTTCAAGTACTGAGGATCAAGAGCTACGACATCCAGAAGGGAAAGTGCTGGGAATTCTGGGCTCTCAGCACAGATAAATGTGAGGGGCTGGTGCCTCACAGAACTGAGCCCAGCACAGAACTCCTTGGCCTGGCATCCCACTGCTCTCCAAGAAGAACCGGTGCCTTCAAAAGCAGGGAAAGGTAAACCATAGCAGAAGGTATTGGGGGACATTAGAAGATCACTTCATCTTTGATTCACTTTCCAAGTCCCTATGCCTCTGCACCTCGGGTTATACGATTTACAGACAGTATGGCAATAGGGGGACCTAAAAGCCGGAGACAGTATATTCATACCATGGGACCCCACAACTGTGTATCTCCTTTTTCAGTCAGGAATTTGTGAAATGATATCTGATGGAGATGAATACTGCTGAAGAAACTGAGTTACATTTGTGGATCACAAACCACTGGTTTCATTTAATCATGATTGAAAATAACATGCCATGTTAATATTCATTTCCTTTATGGTCTAAATAACATGTAATATTCCATACATAGTTTAGTGGTTTGTGTGGGCATCTGCCTATTGCCTGGGCACTCAGTACAGACATGGACTATCAATAGCACATTAGATACTGATGGACAAACAAAAGGAAGCTGAATTTTGTCACAGTGTTTAGTGAGCAAATACTTTGATGCTGTTCTGGAGGCCCTTGGTGTTCTCCTGAGGGTTTTTTTTTTAGCATAAAGAGGTCACATTTGGAAGGATGTGTACCTGAATTAATCTAATGTTAATTTAACTCTAGGAATGGATCAAAGACTTCTCAGATTCAAGCAAGGTTAATAAACTTCTTATAGCTAGGTAAGGAGGGTTTCTTATTGGGAATGACATTCTGAATGCTCTCTCTGTAGTACAGAATTAAGGTAGGGCAGTGTGTGTAGCTTGGACTCCCCTTAGTATGCCATGAATTACTGATACCTCTATCTTTTTCCCAGGGATTATGACTCAGTTAATCTGGAGTGTGGCCTGGACCTTATAATGTTAAAAGGTCATGTTTCCTTTTGCTTTTTTTTTTTTTTTAAAGTGTATTTGGCTGTTACAAGGTCTCACTATGCAGCTTGGGCTCACAGTGATCCTCCTGTTTTCAGCCTCCTCAGTGCTGTTATTACAGGCATGCACCACCACACTCGCCTGACTTGGTCACCTGCTCAGCCTGCAGGGCTGGTGTTGTATGTGGTGCCAGGGATCGAGGACTATAATCTGCTGAGCTATCTCTCCAGCCTAAGCAACCTCACCAGCCTTGTTTCTAATATAAAGATGAATTAGAAAGCCTCGGAGTCATAAGGGTGCTTTTTCTTTTTCCTCCTTGAGGTAGGAGTTAGAGACAGAAGATGGTGTTTTTAGAACTTCACAAACTAAACAATTCCCTGAGGCATGACTGTCAACCTAAAACAGGAAGAGAGATTATCTCCGGAAGGTAGTTTATTCAGGGATAGCAGAGGGACTGTAATCCCAGATACATTTGCTGTGGTGAACTACAGGTGCATCCATGAACTTGGGGCAAGGGGAAGCTTTTAAAGACAAAAGACAGAAGTTAATGCCAATTTATTTGAAACAAAGAGAACACTGTTGTAGGGGCTTATTGCAGGAGCAGTGTCGATTAGTCTGCCTTGGTCTGTTGGGCAGGTGTTCTTGTATGCATGTAGCTAGTTACCTTTGTGTGGCTATCTATAGCAAGTCATGGCTCAGAAAAAAGTATTTCCTGTGGACCTTTTTCTTTTTTAAATAGGCAGAGCATGTCAATGCACCGTCATGGCCTTTGGGGTTCATTCTACAAGGGTTAGATGTATCTTCATTTTGGTACTCTTAATTTTCACACTCTTGAACAGATCAAGCAGGCCATGTTTGAACAAAGACTTCTTCACACTGGGTTTCTAATGAACTGTACCTGATCTTTTCATGTCCTGAAAGCCAGGCAGAAGGAAAGTAGTCCCTCACTAGACATTTTCTCACACCCAGCAACATGGGAAGACTATGGGTAGTGGCTTAAAAAGCTAGCTTTTGCCACCTCCCTTTTATTCACATGCTTGTTACAGGAAACAACCCCAAACACTGGGCAAACTCATATGGTAGTCAAAGTGTACCAGGGAGAGAACTTGTGAACCCTGATTGCTGGGCCACTGTTCCAGATTCTCTTCCCACTGGGCAGTGGAATTCCAGTGAGACCCATCAAACAGGCCTGGAAGAGTCTGCACATAATTTGTCTGCATCTTTAAACTTAGCTGGCTTAGTAGTTTTTAGTGAAATTGAAGAAAACTTACTCCTTTTCTCTTTGTTGCCACATATTGTGGCTGCCTCTATTAGTGATTTTTATTCAGGATGTTAAATTTCTCTGAAAGAACTCCGAGAAGCGTTAAAATGAATGGTACCTTATACTTGCAGGGTGCTACTGCTATTCTTTGTTCATTACATAGATATTCTTGTGCCTGTATCTTCATATGGATGCTGGTAAAGACAAGCAAGCATTTTTTTTTTTTTTTTTTAATCAAGGATGCTGAGTTTTGGTTTCTTTGCTATCTTAAGATTTTTTTTCTGTTTAAAAAGTAACTTCTTTTTCCAGGTGTGGTGCTGCACGTCTCTAATCCCAGCACTGGAGAGGCTGAGGCAGGAGAATCACTGGGAGTTTGAGACCAACCTAAATTACATAATGCCTCAGAAAGGAAAAAAGAAAAACCCAAAAACTAATTCTAAGGGATACGGGGATGGAGGGAGAAGGTGCATAGGGCCATACAGGCTGAAGGCCCCCTTTTCTTTCAAGTTTGCTGTTGAATAGTGTGGGGAGGAGGAGTAGGGGCAGAAGTGGGAGACCTGGTTCCCAGGCTCCTGATTGGTGCTGGCTCTGTATCACCTGTGGTTCCTGAATCCACCGGTTGTGCTCATGGCCTGAAATGGTACATGACCGAGTACCAATGTAAGATGGTAAATACCAGCCACCCAAAGTCACCAAGTTTGAATCCCTGGAGCCTGGAATTGTTACCTTATAAGGAGGAACCTTGGTAGGTATGATTAACTTGAGGATATTATTATGGGAAAATCACTGTGGACTATCTGGGTATGTCCTAAACCCAGTTATAAGGATACTGCAAAGGGAGAAGCAGAGTGAGACTTCATGAACACAAAAGAAAGGGTGAAGGTAGAACAGTAAGTTTATGTCATTGTAAGCCACTAAATTTGTGGTAATTTTTATGGCAGTCTCTTAGTTTTCTCATTGCTGGGACAAACAACACCAAAGCTTGAAAGGAGAGGCTTACTTTGGCTCATAGTTGCAGTCAGTGGTTGGTGGGTTCCAAGGCTGCTACATCTTATGGTGGCCACGTGGCAGAGAAAGGAGGGAGGAGCCAGGGAGGGAGATACACACCTCCAGCCCGTGCTACAGGGACTGGCCTCCTCCAAGTGGACCCGATCTGCTGACAGCAGGGTAGTTGTATTGCCTCCATAATTTACACACTTCCAAAGGCCTACAAGTTCAGGAGACTTCTGGGGGGAGTTTTTGTGTAGGTAACAGGAGTCTGAAGAAGCTATACGGCCACAGCAAATGCACTGAGAACCAATAATGAATGACACTGTGCAAAGACCAGGAAAAAGGATTGCTACAATCTGTCAGGGAGATTACCAGGAGCTAACTGAGGTAGTACGATCTGAAGTTTAAAGATTAGGGCCAGTGATATAGCTCAGCGGCACAGTGCCTGGCTGGCAAGTGTAAGGTCCTGAGTTTGATTCCTGCTACTAAATAAATAAAAATTTACAACTCATTCTGCATCTATTTCACAAATTGTTTTGTCAGAGAATTAAAAACAAACACCAAATTGCTTAAGGGATGAAACTGAAATATCTGTAGTCATAATGAAGGTTTGTGTTAAAACATATACATTTTGTTGAAAGAGATACTTGGTAGAAAAATCAGTTGTTGACTAGGTAATTCACTAAGGGAAAGTGGACTGACTTACAAATAGTTAAATACTTATTGAAAGTATATCTTGTGAGCCCTTGATGTATATATATTCTTTAATATAATCTTTATGGTCATTCTATATTTTCATTTTCTGTTTAAAAAAAAAGTGAACGAGACATTTCTTGAGAACTTCCTCTAAGGTCCCACGACCAGGAGCACCACTTCCTGACTTGTCACACCAGTGGGGAGAATGAGCCGGGGAACCTGGTGTGTCTTGTGGATTTGTTTCTACCTGTCACCTCTGCCTGGTTCACACTACTTTCACCATACTATTTGGGAGGGCTGCTCACAATAGATTTTGGATACTCAAAACATCAGTTAAATATCTGAATCATTTTGTTTCCTACATATGCCAAGGTTAGGTACTGGCCAAGGCCTCCATGCTAGGTACCATAAGAAGCATCAGAAGATGTAACTGAAAGACGCCATTTCTGATACCACAAGTGAAGGTGCTCTTGGCTGATAAGACTTCGGAGCCACAGTCCATGAGCATGGCAAGAGGCAGTCTTGGAGCTATTCAGATATCAAAGCATCTGAACACTGGTACTGTGTTTCTTTATGGCATCTGACAGACGGTTTGCAAGTAGAACTAAGATACTCCTGCCTCCAAAATAAAGCAGTGGCCTTTCTTCCCAACCTGGGTAAACATTTATACAGAACCTTCACAACTTGTTTCCCTTAATTCTGCCTTCTCAGTATTCTTTGTCCTCAAGTATGAAGCAGCTTTTAATTTAGTATAAAATTATGCATAGCTGACCCTTTTTTTAATGGTTCATGGGACATAAATAAGATAGATTTCCAGAGTAACACTAAGTCTCTATCTCAACAATGATTTAGGTTACACAGGTAACAAGGTAACAAAAAGTTATGCCTCATGATTAAACTTTTCTGCTGGGTGGCTAAGGGCAAGTTAAAGCAAGACCTGTCAGAAAAGTTTAACCACGAGGCATAAAACGTAAAGCTAAAGTAGTATGCTGGGCTGTAAAAGGCTTAAGTCAACAGCTCCCGACAGTTCTGGCCAGTTCTGCCAATAACCCATTGCCATTATGGAATACTGGACTTTGTATACAACTACTTTTACTTAGTTCAATGAGAAGAAAATTTTGTACCAATGATTAGAAAAATTATGTCTATGTTCTGTGCTCTGTATAACTACTATGAGGACAATATACATTGTATCAATTATTGAGAATGTACTAACGTGTTTTTGAAAAATAAAATTAAGACCCATTTAAAAAAAAGAATGTAAAAAATGTCAACTAGAAAAAACTACAGGTAGAACTCTGAATAATCTTCATTTTCTTTTTAATATATATACCTTCCTTTTTAAAAATGAAGTTATAGTGGAACAGACTCATATGTAATTCTACAGTCTTCTGTTTTAATACAGTATAAGATTTTATATTCATCAAGTATGTTCATACAACATGCAATTCATAGTTTTACAGTATGTCAGTGATGGCAAGACTTTCAGAGTTTTCAATAATAAAGAATAGTCCAC
>PVKN010016117.1:0-18030 GCA_004027915.1 Capromys pilorides
GGTTAGAAAATTTATCATGTCTACACACTGTGCTCTGTATAACTACTATGAGGACAACAATATTCAATGTATCAGTTATTATGAATGCACTACTAACGTGTTTTGAAACTAAAAAAAAAAATAAGACAAGGATTATTTTAACCTTTTTTAAAATATTCTGATTCTTTTCAGGTGGTTTTGTGCTCAATAAAATGTAGTTATAAAACTGAAGGTCTCTGTAATAGATTAATTTTTTTCATCAAGTCATCTGAAGGTTAGACAGTCAACACCTGCAAATTAAAATGATGTGTCATAGTCTTAAGTGAATTTTATTATATAAGAGCATTTGTGAATACAATAGAATTATTCAGTACTCTCGGGTTTAAAATTTACCTTTGTAAATTTACCCTTCTGAGACAGATAGCCAATAATGTTTGTCAAAATATATCTGCTGCAAATAGTTTGTTTTATTAAAATGCAATTTCCAGATAGGTTGTATATTAAAATAGCATCACACTGGAAAAAAAATTAAATTAATCACTAATAGTTTGTGCTTCAAAAAAAAAACACATTTTAAGACCTGTCCTTATAAGTTGTTAATTTCCCAAGGCTCGGCTTAAATTTGTGATCTTCCTGTCTCTACCTCCCAGAGTAATGGCATTACAAGCATGTGCCACCAGACCCACAAAAAGCTCTTGTGTTATTCCTAGTTATGACAAAGCACAAAGAACATAAAGATGGACAAACAGGAAAGCTCTGAAGATATTCTCATGTTCAATGCAGAAATACACCGAAGTACAGCAAATATCTGATGCACATTAAAAGCAAGGGGCAAACATGGGTGACAGAGAATGGAGGCCAAGGAAGCAGGGAGGCCTGTCTGCATGTAAATGTGTGAAGTCATCATTACTAGGAAGGACCAGCCAGCTTTGCTCTATAAAGAACTACACAAAAAACACTGTAGACTCTGCAGACCACACGTCTTTAGTCTGCAGCTGGAAACAGAAAGCACCTACATACTTGTAAATATAAACAAAATGGGTAAAGTTGTTTCAATAAAACTTTTTTTTAATGAAAACAGTCATAGTTCGTTCAATTTCTGGTAAGGTGATGGAACGTATAAATAATAACTTCTTTTCATGCTTTTTCTCCTTTCCTTCCATCCTTCCTTCCTTCTTTCTTTCTTCCATCTCTCCTGCCCTCCCTTTCTTCTTCCCTCCATCCTTTTTACTCAGCATTGAGACTGAATCCAGGGCCTTTACACTGAACAACAACCAAAGTTCTTTTCTTATATTTATTTTAAGACAGGACCACTAAACTGCCCTAGCTGGGTTCAAACTTGACAAATTCTTGCCTCAGCCTCCCAAAGTCATGGAATGACAGGCATTCACCATCGCATCCAGTTTATTTTCGTATATAAACGTAACTTTATCATTTGCCAAATCCCTGAGCAATAACATTCAAACTCAATTTTATTTACTTATTTTTTTATTTGGTACTAGGAATTGAACTCAGGACCTTGAGCTTGCCAGGCAGGTACTGTGCAGCTGAGCCATATCCGCAACTCTTTTATACCTTTTGGAGACATGTTTTACTATGCAGTTCAGGCTGGCCTTGAACTCACTATGCAGCACAGGCTAACCTCGAACTAGCAGCAAACTTCCTGCCTCAGCCTCCAAAGTTCTGGGATTTCCACCTAACCCAGCTTCAAACTCAATTTAACATACATATTTTTAAAATTCTAATCAACCTAAAAAGTAAACGAAAAACAATGTCAAAAAGAAAGAAAAACAAGGTCATATGTGAAAAATAAAGTATTTACATTTCTATAAGAACTGAAAACATAAGCTGGGCATGGTGGCACATGCCTGTACTCCTAGTACTTGGAAGGCTGAGGCAAGAGTATCACCATGAGTTGAGGCCACACTAGACTACATAAGTGAGACACAAGCCAGTTTGCATTCTATAGCAAGTCCCTATCTCAAAAAACAAACACACACAAAATAGAACTGAAAACAAAAATCCTTAAAAACCAATGTATGGGGCCGGGGAGATAGCTCAGTGGAATAAGTGCTTGCCTGACAAGCACAAGGTGCTGAGCTTGATCCCTGGTACCACCACCAAAAACAACAATGTACCGGGGCTCAACGGACTAAAGTGCCTGCTTAGGCAAGCTTAGGTAAGTACAGGAACTGCAGTTTGATCCCTTGCTTGACATGCCATGGCAGCCCTGCTCCCAGAAGCTGGCCAGAGTCTGGGAATAGTGGTCACACCTATAATCCCAGTGCTGGGGAGGCTGAAAGCAGGAGGATCACCAAGGGTCTGAGCTGTGTAGTGAGATCCTGTAATAACCAAATACATAAAAGAAAAAAAAAAAAAAAAAAAACCTGTGTAAAAAAAAAAAAAAAAAAAAAAAAGTAGCATTATAAGCAAAAAGAAAACCCAAAATATGGAAGTCCTAATGAACTACTGTATCCTATTTTGCAACATACTGCCACACCAAAGGCTATTGAATTCCTGGAAAGTGCAAAGCACAGTATCAAGTAACCCTTCTCAGTAGGGGCTCCCCCAGTAGCTCTCCTGCCTGTTGCCCCATGGCACTTGCTTCTGATCTTAAAACTCCTGGACATACCACCAACTGCTCAGCAGAGAGTAACTTTAAAAACCAACAAGTTAACTGTGGCAAAAAGGTGCTCCCACTCTTGCTCTCCTACCTCTTTATTCTGCTGTGTTTGCTGCCATCTCCAGCGTCTTTTCAGAGCTTCCTTCTCCACTCCTTTTTCCATCAATGCATACAAAGATTTCCTCAGTGCTAAGTCTCGATCATGGAAGCCCCACAACCCTGTGGCAAGAAAGTATGTTATAAAATACCTTACAATGACTCAATCCACTTAGTGACTTTTTTTTTTTTTTTTGTGGTACCAGAGATTGAACTTAGTACCTTGTGCTTGCCAGGCAGGTGCTTGTGCCACTGAGCTATATCTCAGGCCCCCCACTCATTAACTTTTGGAGTTATTTTGTTTTCTCAGTGCTGATGATCAAACCCAGAACTTTGCACAAGCCAGCCAAGTGGTCACATGAGCTATACCCTGGCCCCTCACTTACGATGACACATGGGCCCTAGCAAGAAAAAAAAAGATCAAGCTGAGCCCAGACTCAAAGAAACCCTATGACTTAGGGAAGACGTCCTTAATCAAGAAAGGATATTTCTACTCTGGAAGTACACAGGCTGAGAACTTGAAAGGGAGATTAACACCTCTCACTAACCCATCAGGAATCCCCCAATACCAGCAGGTAAGACTGGTCTGATGCCTAGCAATCAGCATCAATACTTGAGGGCTACATGGAAAAGGACTTTTTTTTTAAAGCTAAGGGCAAATAATATACTGAGTTGTAAATACGCTCAGTAATTTATGTGTCACAAAAAGACTACTGGGAGATAGCTCAGCAGCACAGCACCTGCCTGCTGCTGAGCACTGTCAGTTCGATTATACTCTCAAAGGAAAAAAAAAAAACAACAAAGATTGCAAGAACCTGTTTTCAACACACCAAAAGAATAACTAGTAAATAAAATCACACACACAGTTATTGTTTGCTTATTCCCACTCTTCATCCCTAGGAGTCAGGTCACAGAGTGGGTCCTAAGCTAAACCCTGTGTTCTTCTCACTATCTAAACAAGATTGAAAATCAAGGCTCTCTCACATCTTGGTCTGTGGTGACAAACACACACTCATATACACACAACACGCGCGGACGCGTGCATACATGTATACATGCATGTGGACACCCCCATGTGCAATCTTCCTGGGAAACACCACTTCTGCTTAGGATGGTTCACACTATCACTTCTGTCTATAATCAAATTGGTTGGATCAAGTCCTACACATGAGATTTGATTTGATTTCTTCCTTCCTACAAGAGCATGGAAGATCATTTCCAAGACTCACCAAGAGAAGCTGCATGCAGAAGACAGTTCCCATCTCCAGTAGTTGCCAAAGGAAGAAGTCTCTGACAGGTGGGGTCCACACTAACCCACCAATTTAAACGCCCTGAAGAAATATAACAGCGAAGAGAAACAAGACTTGATTAACTTCCTCCAGAAAAGACTACCCAGAATAAAATCATCCATACTTACACAGTATTTTTTTTACATAGTATTTTAATTAGCATTTGGTAATAAGCACAACTGGTTATATAAGGGGATCTGAAGTAGAGGCAAGCTAGGCGTAGTGGTGTGTGCCTAGAACATCAGCACTCTGGGAGGCTGAGATAATAAGGATAGCAAATATGAGCCCAGATCCTGACTCAAAAGAGGGCAGAGGGGTACATATAGCTCAGTACAAAAGGCCCAGGCTTTAATTCCCAATACCATTTTTTTAAAAAAAGGGTTGGGAAGGTTGGGGATATGGCTCAGTGTAAAGGCCTATAGGTATCCATTGTACTATACACACAAAAAAATTTTTCTTGAACTACTAAAAAGAAAACTAGCCTACAATTCACTAGCCCAGATAACTTTCTAACTTCAAAAATTAGAATTAAATGCATATAATCAGTAATACAGATGGGTATGAAAGGAAAAAGTTCCCTCTCTATGCTCCCATCTCCCATCTTTCTTCTTCATTTTTTCCTACTAGAATTCTGAAATACCTAAACTTTTCCCAAAATCTCAGCTGTCTATCCTATCATATAACTAATATTAATAATAAACTAAGGGGGAAAAGTCTGTACGAATAGATACGATTTTCAGTGCATCAAGGACAGCACTGGCCTCTCTTTACTGCCAGGGGAGCTTCAGAGTCAATTTTATACTTGAGAGTTTTTTTGATTGACTGAATTTTAGGCATTTATTCCCAAACATGTTTAATGGTTTCCCTTCTATCAAAAAGAAAATTTCCAAAGAAAAATATTTAATTGGCACCCTTCATGTAACTTCAAAAAGCACCCACCTCAGACCACATTTATCTGGCTGGCTGTGACTGCAATCAGATGCACACTTACACCAGAAGCTACTGATTAAGGTCACTCAGTATGGAGAGCAGAGGAAGAAAAACTGGCAAGAAACACTCACTGACCTGCCTGTTCCAAGGCAACCAGCATGGACTGCTCAATGAGGTCTCTCTCTATGAAGTTGCGGAAGTCTTCACTGTACACAGTGAGATCTGGAAGCTGGAAGGCACAGATGGGCATTTCCAGGGGATGCTCACTGCTTCCCCCACCCCCACCACTGCAGGAGACCTGGGACCGGGCCAGGGAGACAATGCTGGAGCTGGCGTGGGAGATGCCCCTAGACAGGCGTTTTTCTGCAATGAGAAACAGATTCACTTAGAAAACACACATAGAGAACTCTTCACTGAAGTAGCGAGGGTTAACCTTTTGACAAGTTTCCCTCCACAGAAAACTGTACCAAAACAGTTGCTGAAGTTCACACCAGTTTTTCTTCTTTTTTATTGTTTTTTGTTTTTTGAGAATCTCACTATGTCACCCAGGCTGGCCTCACAGCTGTGTGCCCCCACATCCAATATAAGTGGCATTCTTGCAGGCACTTAAATTAGCACCAAATATACACTCTTCTTTGTACCCTGGTTTGGAATTTGCCTTGCTTTCCTCTTCCTATGAAGCTGTTTTCTTACATTTTCATTTCCTATCATGAGAGGAATGTACTCATATAGCAATTTGGTCACTGTTTGATGGGAGGAAGAAAAAAGGGAAATGGGTTTCATTATGCTAGATTTAATCAAATCTCTAACAATACTCAGAGTCTTGCGGAATGTAGAAAGGACTTCTACATTCCTACATTTCTACATTTTGTAGAAAAGAAAACAGGAGGGGGTCGGCAAGACGGTTCAGCGATCTAAAGCACCTGCTTAGGAAAGTTTAGGCAACCACAGGGACCAAGGTTCGATCCCTGGCACCACATGCTGTGCTAGCCCCACCCCCAGGGTAGGCTGAGCTGGCCATAAAAAAAAAAAAAAAAAAAAAAAAACAGTAAATCTTACAGATAGGAGAGTTCTTTCTACCTCAATGACATCTACGTATATTATTTATAATAACTTCTCTTTTTAAAAATGTATTTGGCACAGGTCTCACTACACAACTCAGCCTCATAGTGATCCTCCTATGCTCAGCCTCCACAGTGCCAGGATTACAGGTGTGGGCCACCATGTCCAGTCTCAGGCTAGCTCTGACTGCCAGGGGCAGGGCTGGCACGGCATGTGGTGACAGGGATTGAAGTCAGGTCCCTGTGTTTGCCTAAGCAGGCGCTTACTCTGCTGAGCTATCTTGCCAGACCTGTAACAACTTTTCATAATATTCCTATTTATCAGAAACTTATCAGGACAAGGGTAGAGACATAGCTCAGTGCATGCCTGACAAGAGGAAGGACCCAGGTTCCATCCCCAGTACCATATACTGTGCCAGCCCACAAACCCTGGGTGTGCCATGCTCACAAAAACTGAGAGTGGTGGCACATGCCAGCACTGGGGAAGCTGAGACAGGAGGATCACTGAGTCCAAGCTTTACTGCAAGAGACCCTGTACTAATTAATTAATTAATTTTTTTTTAAATTTTAAAAAGAAACTTGTCAGGACAGTTAATTCTTAACACGCCTACAACCATAAGGCAGATAGTTCCCCTTGAATATGTGACATCAGCAATTTCCCAGCTGATTTTCCACCATAAACATAATTTGCTACAGTACTGTAATTCATTTGCACAGCTTGAGTCATACCACAATGCTATTACAAGGCCGACAGTGCAAATGCTGGGTGGCTGTTCTCAATCTAGTATTTTCCAGAGATGATAAATAAAATAAATCAAGTTGTCTAAAGTTATTCTGTAGTGATATTCTAAAATATTTTTAGGTGTCTCAAAAGTATCATGGCTATGATTAAAAGTCAAAGTGCTATAAAATGAAACAAAGATTTTACAAACAAGTTTCTTTCTCAACTCTAAATTCCTGATCCTTTCCCCAGAAATACTTTTATATCTTCATAGAAGTTTTCTGCATATAGAAGTCCTATACAGTTTTTTAAACTTTCTAAAATGCAAATAGGAGCATGTTATATCTTACCTTTCTGAGTAAGAGTCCGAGAGCTTTCCAAAATAACACATTAAGTTCAACCTAATTCTTTTTTCTTTTCTTTTTCTTTTTTTTTGCAAGACCAGGGTTTGAACTCACAACCTTGCATTTGCCAGGTAGGCACTTGTGCTATGGAGCTATCTACCGAGCCCCTTAATTCCTTTTAAAGGTTGCAAATTATTCCACAATAAGGATAATCAGTTTATTTAACCACTTACTAACTGGCATCAAAAAGTGTTTTCAAGTTTAGTTATTACAAAATAATTGTATTGTATATGTTTATTTACTTATTTAAAGGCAATATGCACAGATATAATCACATATACTTATATGATAAATTTCTAGAAATTAAATTCTTCGAAGATTAAATATTAAATGTTGACAGGTATGGGCAAATATTAAATTGTCACTCTCTAAAAAGGTAGATGGTACTGACCCTTTTAATTCTACTTTTACATATACCTACTTAGATTGTTGCCCTCAACAATTAGATTGTTATCCTCTGTGCTCTATTTCTTTTACAGCAACTGAAGACCACCTTTATACAGGATTAACACTCAGGATGTAGAGAAATGGTAAGGGACTGCGGTCTTTGTTCATTTCAAGGCTACTTCAGTCTATGCTTGGCTGGGGAAAAGGGGAAGAATCACTAGACTTCCTAGTTCATTAGTAGTTCCATCCCATTCTACCATGCAGTACTCACGAACACACCTAATGAGCTAACCTGTACCTTGAATGATGTCATCTTGCCGCTGCAGGGTAGGTCGGGAAGGACGAGCACACTCTCTATCAGAACATCCCTTTTCAGAGGTCTTAGAGCCACTACTCCCTTCACCAAAGGGTGGTAGCAGATTCCCAGCATGCACTTGACGTAGCTGTTCAAAATCACTAAGGGCAGCACTCACATCCCAATTTTTTCCTGTTGAGAGACAAAACAAAAAGCAAATTATGGGGCTGGGGAGATAGCACAGGGACAACACAAGTGCCTGCCTGGCAAGTGCAAGGTCCTGAGTTCAACACCCAGTTCCGGAAAAAAAAAAGCAAATTATCAGCTCAAGTAAAGGGAAATTTGAGACAGAAATACAGACCACTTGAACTAAATTATCAAAACCAGCAAGCAGGAGCTAAGTAAGTATGTAGCTCAGTAGTAGAGTACTCGCCTAACACACATGAGGCCCTGGATTCAATTTCCAGCCACAAAAAACAAACAAAAGGCATCAGTAGGTAAATACTAATCCACATTTCAATCATGCTTCTTTGCATTTTCTTCGTAACACTTCTATCTGAAACATCAATTTACTATTCATTACCTATTCCCTAATAATGTCTAGGAGAGTACCAACTTTGTGACTCAAAATGAGGACTTTAGAAATTTAGATCCTGGGGCCGGTGAGATGGTTCAGTGGTCTAAAGCGCCTGCTTAGGAAAGCTCAGGCAACTATAGGGACTGCGGTTCGATCCCCAGCACCACATGCTGCGCCAGCCCCACCACCAGAGCAGGCTGAGCCAGCCATAAAATAAATAAACAAACAAATAAAAAAAAAAAAAAATCTAGATCCTGAAACTAAAGCCTCCTTTTACAGATAAAGGAAACAAATGTAAGTGAAGGGCTTGTGCAAAGACACAGTCTACACCAGAGCTGAGCAGACTCAAGCCCAGGTCTCCTAACTGTGAGATCCAAAGAGGTGCATAGCCTAGGTACACTCTAGGGTACCCTAAGCAACCTTAAAGCACGCACACAACTATGAGTAGTATTTTTCTAGAGAAAGTTTTGATAGATGCTCTTAGCTTATCCAAGAACCATGTTGCCTTCTAATTTAAATACAAACTCATTCTACTGAAGAACCCTCAGTGACAGAACTGCCATAATTGATTATTTTATAATTTTATTACTTTTAATAAGAAATAACAATGAGACAGTTTCAAAACACATTAGTAGGACAGTCACAATAATTAATACAATGCACATTGTTGTCTTCACAGTAATTGTTCAGAGTACAAGATGCAGACATGGTAACTTTTCTTTTTCTTTCTTTCTTTTTTTTTTTTTTTTTGTTTGCAGAACCAGGGATCAAACTCAGGACCTTGCACTTGCCAGGCAGGCACTTGTGCCCCTGAGCTATCTCCCCGGCCCCAGACATGATAACTTTTCTAAACACTATTGGTACAAATATTTCTTCTCATTGACCTAGGAGAAAGTAGTTGTATGCATAGTCCAATATTCCATAATAGTAATGGGTTATCAGCAGAACTGGCATTGTTGGAAGTTGTGACTTGAGCCTTTTACAGCTCAGCATACTCATCTGGCTTTACTTTTTATGCCTCGTGGTTAAATTTTTCTGCTGCATTTTAAGGCCAAGTTAAAGCAAGACCTCTATAACAAAACATGTAACTTTTGTATCTGACAAAGCTAAATCTCAGGATTTACCTTGAAACCATGTATAGCATTTTACAGAACTTTTTGTCAGTGTCTGCATGAGTCACGGCCATAGCTTGACCAGTTTGCTCTCTGTGAAAGCCTGAGAGCATAATGGATTTTTCTGGGGCTTTCGCCATCAAATTATTTACATGCTACTTAACTGTGGACATTTCTTTCCACTAGTCCATCTAACATCACCTACTGTCCCATCTTCAATCTACTCTTAAAAAAAAAAATACTATGAGATTTATTTTTCTACAGTGCAGTTCTGATCGTTTATTTTGTTCCATGATTCAATCTTTAGATTACAGCTCACTATTGCCTACAGAATACGGTGATGCTCTTCAGCTTGATAGTCAAGACTTTCTATGATCTAACACACTTTTCTAGCCTTTTCTCAGTGCTTCAATTTCTTTTATCTACAAAAATGGAGATGATCAGAACAGTGTCTACCTCAGAGGATTATGAAGATTAAATGAGCTGAACACATACAGAGCTGGTGTTATACACCTGAAATTCCAGCGTTTGGGAGGCTAAAACTGGAGGATCATTCTGAGTTCAAGGCCAGCCTGGGAGTTGAAGGTCAGATTGAACTACACAGCAAGACCCTACCTCAAAATACACACACACACACACACACACACACACACACACACACACACACACAGAGCACACTTGGTACACAGAAAATAGGATCTACGTGTTTACTTCTGTTGCTGCTGTGAATTCTTCAGCTAATCATTCGTGCTTTATGATTTTACTTCTAACCCACTACATTCACCACTTGCTCAGTCTGCTCCAGTCTCTACCGTCCTACTCACTGTTCTAGAATATCCCAAGGCAGCTTCCATCTTGAATCTTCTCCCTGCCTATTCCCACTGCCCATAAGGCCCTTTCACCAGGAGATCCACACAATCTCTCTCCACTTCAGGTATTTGTTAAACTGTCAACAGTTAGATCCTACTCTGATTTCTCCATTGAACATCATAATGTACCATTATTCTTAGGTTTTTCACACCTTATAATCTATTTATAGTTTAGGTAGTTACCATTTTTTTAATTCTCCTACTACAACATGAGGGTGGGGTTTTTTGTTTTGTTTTGTTCAAACAACTAGAAGAGTACTTGACACTCATTTGTTTAAAAAATGGAAGACTTTTTCTCGAACCAGTCAATAAATGGGATATATGTACTTCCAACTGTGTGAAAACCTCCTTAAAATCAGGCCCTTCTAACAGTCAACATATCCAAATCAGAATGTCCAGCATTTTCCCTCCTAAAACTTGTTTCTTCTGTTCTATGCTCCCCAGATCAGTAGTGGGACCACAACCCCTCCACCCCAGAGGTTCCAGTCACCTTCAGCTCCTCACTGTTCTCTATGCTTTTCCCCTTTGCTCACACCTAGCTAGTCCTCAGGGCTGTTTGAAACAGCTCTCAGCTCTGTTCTTTTGAGTCCATTTATTGCCACTACCCCAGTTCAAGTCCTCCTCCTTTCACTTGGCCTTTGATCAAGTGAAATGCACACTCTCTAGCTAATCTCTTTGCTCCCAATCTCTCTCCCTAACTTGTTTTTTATATTACAATCTGAGTTAACTTTTAAAGGAAAAAAACAAGCAAAAGACAAAGAGAAAATGTAGACTGGGTCCTTTGATTCCTCTTTTAAACTGTTATCTTATACCCATCCACTTCTCTCTACTGCTACCATTTTGTCATCATTTCTCACTTGAACTACGGCAGATTCCTTAACTGGTCACTGGCTACACTGTCCACTACGTATCTGACAGCCAGTACACTACTAAAAACGAGTCTGATTAAAATCCTTCACCAGCTTTCTAAGGAACTAGGAATATAAGGTAAACTTCTTACCGTGGTCAAGAAAGGCTCACCATGATCTGCTTCCTGCCTCTCTGACCAGCTTTCCATTGTACATGCACCACTTCCTTAATGCTATTAGGTTTCTCCAATATGCCAAACTCTCTCATTTTAGGGCTCCGTTTAAGGTATTTTTCTGGCAAAAATCTTCTTTTCATCCTCTGGTCTTGCTACTCCTACTCATCCTTCGGGTTTTAGTGCTGAACTTCCTCAAAGGCCTTCCTATACTCTAGCTCTAAACTGGGTTTCACTCTTTTAACAGCAGCCTCAACTTCTCTTGTATAACATGATTGTACAACACCCTCAGTTTTTCCTTGTAAAGTTGTATACACACTCATACAAACAATAATTTAACATGATTGTTAAGAGGCACACTCAAATTGCTTAGGTTCGAATGCTATTCAAAGAGGCCGGGGCAATAGCTCTGTGGCACAGAGTGCCTGCCTGGTTGTGAATTTGAACCCTGGTCCCACAAAAAAAAAAAAAAAAAAAGCCACTCAAGTTCACTGAACCTTAGTTTTTAAAGTTTTAACAGAGTGACTGGGTGAAAAAATAATATATCTCAGCTGGGTGTGGTGGCACACACCTGTAATCCCAGCACTTGAGAGGCTGAGGCAGGAGGCAGGAGGATCAGTGCAAGTTCAAGACTAGCCTGGGCTACAAAAGTGAGCTCAAGGCCAGCCTGAGCTGCATTAGCCAGACCCTGTCTCAAAAAGACATATATATACCTCAAGTGCGTTGTACATATTGGACACTTGAAAGTATTTGACACAAGTAAGCTACAAAAGGAGCCCTTTGAACTGAATTTCAAAAATGAGAATACAGAAGAAATATCATACATTTAAGAAACATGATAAGGAAAGTGATAAGTCAAGCATGGTTGGAACATAGGAAAGGTGGAGGGGAAAGTAGTAGGAACTGACAATTCAAGTTAAGGGCAAAATTGTATTGAATTAATAAACTGGAATTTGCACCCTAATTTTCTGTTTCTAGACTCTTTTCACAGGGAGCTAAGAAAAGGTAAGACTGTCACAGCTCCCTAAAAGCTGACAATCTAAAAATTAATCAATGAATGCTAAGAACTTGTCTTTCCCTGAAGGCTTGCCTGTGTCATTACATACTTACAAAAATTATATACTTTTGTCATTATAACTGTTTTGCTGGGCAAGGTGGCTCATACCTATAATCCCAGCACTCAAGAAGCTAAGGTAAAAGGATCACTGCAAGTCTGAGGCCAGCCTGGACTACAAAGTGAATTCAAAGCCAGCCTGAACCCAAAAAACAAAAAAACAACAACAAAAAAAAAATCACTTAAAAAAATTTTATTAGTACATATTTGCAGTGCACAATGATTACATTTATTGTGAGGAATTGGTACATGTACAGCACACATCATTTCTTTTTTTCTCCTTCCCTTGCACCTCTCCTTTTCGCCAACCTCGGATTCATTCATCTTCTAAGTCAACAGGCCAAAGAATCAAGGTACATTTTTAGATACACTGTCCATACTGGATTCCTGTAGCTTTTTTCTTTTTTTCTATTATCTTATCTGTCTTTTATCTTCTATTTTATATAGTGAGAGACCATGCAATATTTAACCTTAGATGTCTGACTTACTTCACTTCTACTTTAAGGTAGGAAAATTCCATTTTCCTACGAATGACTCAAGTTTATCCTTTATGCAGAGTACTGCTCCATCATGTATAAATAACATTTTCCTTATCCATTCTTATGTTGATGGACATATAAGCTGCTTCTAAGATTTAGCTATTATGAACTGTGCTGCTATAAATATACCTACATCCATCACTGTGGCACAGTAGTTTTGACTCTTTTGGGAAGATACCTAGAAGGGAATATCTGGGTCAAACGTAAATTCTATTTTTAGTTTTTTGAGGAATCTTTACAATGTTTGCTGTAGTGATTTTAGCAGTTTACACCCCATCAACAATAAAAAAGGGTTGCTATTCCCCAAAGCCTTGCTAGCATTTGTTACTGGTTGATTTTTTTTTTTTTTTTTTTGGGGGGGGGGAGGTATTTTTATTTTTATTCTTTTGAAAAGGTACAGGATCTCACTACACAGTTTGGACTACATAGTGGACTACATAGTTATCATCATCTTTTCTCAGCCTCCCCAGTGCTGAGATGACAGCTATGAGCCACCACACCTGGTTTCGGGGCCAGTACAGCATACAGTACCAGATATTGAACTTGGGACCTCGTGCTTGCCAGGCAGGTGCTTAGACTATAGACTATCTCCCCAGCCCTACTGGTTGATTTCTTGATGACAGCCATTCTTTCAAGAGTAAGATACAATCTCAGTGTTGTAATTTGCAGTTCTCTAATGGCAAATAATGCTGAACATCTGCTCATGTGTTTATTAGCCATTTGTACTTTTGTCTAACTGCCTATTCATCAGATTTTTGTGGGTGTGTTTGTTTTAGATAGGGTCATTAAATTTGGGGGAGGTTGAATTTTTTTGAATTCTTCATATATTCTTGATATTAGGTCTTTGTCTGAGGAGTAGCTGGTACAAATTTTTTCCCATTTTGTAAGTTGGTTATTTTTCTCCAACTGTTGGTAGTTTTCTTTGCAGTGCAGAGGCTTTTTAACTCAATGTGACCCCCATCTGTTGTTTCTTGGTATTGTCTCTTATGCAACTGAGGCTCTGTTCAGGAAGTCTTTGCTATTACCCACACCTTGAAATGTTTTACCCATACTGTCTTCCAGCCAATGGTTTCTTTCTAATGTTTACATCTTTGACCCATTTCAATTTTAGTTTAGTGCATGGTGAGAGAGATAGATCTAGGTTCAATCTTTGGCATAAGGAAAGCCAGTTTTCCCAGCCCCATTGTTAACCATTTGAGTCCCAGGGGGTATTGAAAAAACACTGTCGCGCTTTCTCTAAATGAGTATGAAAAGACCCAAACACCTTTGTTTCTTTTACATTGATGAATCCCAATTGGGATTCAATGTACTATTTATATTAAAAGGAGCTGTGTGATGTACTTGCGTCAGTAAATCTGAGCACACAACTTCGACAATCGGTAACGCACCATCAGTTGTCCACAATGTTCGAAATGTGCTGGGTTTTCTCGACATAAAATCTCAGCAGCGCAATCGCACTGCTTGGGACTCAAACGGTTAAAGAGGCTGTCTTTCCTCCAGAGAAAGGATCTGGCCCCTTTGTCAAAGATAACTGAGTGTACCTGGAATTGTTTCTGTATCCATCATTTTGTTCCAATGATCCACAAATTTGTTTTTGTTTTTGCTTTTTCAGGGTTTTTTGCCAATACCATGCTGTTTTTAATCATTTTAGTTTTGCAGAGTCTGAGATATGATGCTCCTTGCCTGGTCTTTGTCTCCATAACTGCTGTTGCTAACTGCTCTCTTCTGGTTCCACTTGAGCTTCAGGAGTACTTTCTCTAGTTCTGTAAGGAATACTATTGGTATTTTTATTGGAATTCCATTAATTCTGAAAAGAATGTCTGTTAATTATGACTCTAAAGGATTTCAATCCTTCACAGCCTTAAAATGTAAATACTGAAATTTATAAATATATACATTTTTAAGTAAGCAAAAGAAGCAGGCTTGGAGATGTACAACTTTGCTTTTAGTGGACTAATACAAACTTTCACTTATATTACATGTACATAAAATAGATGGTAGATTTAGATTATTACATGTAACAATTGGTTTTGGCTTTTTTTGTTTCTTATTATTGCTTGTTTTTTGAGACAGATTCTTGTTATAATGCTATATAGTCCAGGCTAGCTTGGAACACACTATGTCACTCAGACTAGTCTTGAACCTACAGTGATCCTCCTGCCTCTATATCTCAAGTGCTGGGATTATAGACATGGGCCTGGCTCAAGTAACAACTAGATGGCCTACCATATGTAAAGTATCTTCTAGACCATCTTAAATGTTCCAAATTATCCTAAAAATAAATATTAAGCTTTTCACTTTCTCTTTTCTTACCCCCAGCTCCTGACCCCTTACCTTCCAGGAGATCTCGGGCTAGACCTGGCTCTGCTCCTGTGGAACGAACAAAATCCGACAGGACAGCATCCATGTCCAGGGTCATGTGATCATGAAGTACTTTCAGGGTGTTGGATGTGGTAGGACACAGATCAAAATTCAGGTTTCCACCTGAGAAGGAAACAAATACATAAGGCTCAAACTATACTGCAACAGGATGATTACAACCCAATTTTAGAGCTTCTTAACCATATGGAGAAGTATCTCAGCACATTCATTCTAGTTGACTGTTAAAATAAATCAATTTAAAATGTATAATGAAGCCAGGTGTAGTGGTGCTTGCTTATAATCCTGCACTAAAGAGGCTGAAGCTAGAGAACTGTCACAAGATCAAGACCAGCCTGAGCTATAAACCGAGTTCAAAGACAGGCTGAACTACATATCACTACTATGTCTCAAAACAACAACTACAAAAAGCAAAAATAAAAGAAACATTTAATTTTCTAATTGTTAACATTAATGACTTAATGGCTACATTAACCACAAACCTAGAATATTATGTTTCTTCCATGAATTTGAAAGGCAGGAAGCAGACCAGCTAGCACCCTAAAGAGCTCTCTTCCTTCAGTGTTCTCTAACTTGACACTTTGCTTATGTTCTTCCTGGCACTAGATATACTCTGACATTTTTTTAAATCATTCTCTGTCTAGTCATGTTTTTGTTAAGTTTCTTGAAATTAGTGAACATGTGTCTCTTGCTCACTAATATATCCCAAAAATTTACCACTTAGCACTTAAGCAATGAATGCATATACTGGAAAATTTTAGAGTTGAATAAGTGTCTTAATCACTTTTCTCTCGTTGCTGAGACAAATACCTGACACTCAAATTGAAGGAAGGAAAGGTTTATTTAGCTCACAGTTACTGGAGGTTTCAGTCTATACTCAGCTGGCTCCAAGGCAGACTGGCACATGGCAGAGAGCAGCAGCTCATGGCAGCAGAACAATTGCAACAGAAGCAACAGACCAAACAGGGCAATAGAGAGCAACAGAGAGGGAGTCTGTTTCTCTGTCTCTCTTACATTACATTCAAGCTCTCTGCCTCAGCCTATCTGCCTCAGGCCACACCCATAACCCCAGCAGTACTCAGACCCATAATCCCATTAGTACTAAAACACATAATCCCAATGGATCATGAGTCAAGTCTAAAACTCTAAAAGTCCCAACCCTATGACTGCATGAGGCTTTGGGGGGTGACAACTAGACATAAACCATAACAAATAGTTTCTTTTTCCCCTCTTTTATTGGGTTTTTGAGACAGGGTATCTTACGTAGCCCAGGCTAGCCTCAAACTGACAATTCTCCTGCCTCAGCCTTTGAAGTAGGTGCCACCATGCCCACCTGACTACTGTTCTGATGCTAGGCAAAGGACACAGAATGAGTAAAGTGACCGCTAAATCTTCTCAAAACAATAAGCTATCCTACATAGGAGAATAAAGACCCCAAAAGTGCCTAATAAGTCCATCTTTATCCTCTATGTTCATGAAGCCAGGAAATATTGCCACCCCATACATGCCTTTTGCCAAGGAGCACAACTGCCACATAAACTCACCTGAAAAAGACCTCTTCTTTTAGACCATTATAGCAGAAACTATGCGTAGCCTGGCACCAATGGAACGCTCCGCTATGGATAACAGTGCCAGCTGAGGAAGAATAACAGCAAAGAACAATCCCTGATCAAATTCAGTCATGTTTAGAGCCCTCTGTAGAAGCTAATTCATCTGTCATCTCCATGGCACCCAATTGTCCCATACCAAACCCAAAAGCCCTCATCTTGAAGGTGACAGATGACACAAGTTACTATTCAAAAGTATTTCTCTTGAAATCTTAATGTCCTAAGGATAACCCCTAGATGGTCTTTTTCACACTTCCCCCATCCTGGGACATAATTGTTTAGTGGTATAATCAGGTCCTGATTTTTTCTGCCTTCCTTAGAAATATTAAAGCAAATAAACAGCAAAGATGGGTAAGTTATAGAAACAGAAAGGCACTAACTTGCTAACATTGGATTTATTTTTTGTTTGTTTCTTGAGTACTAAGGATTAAACCCAAGGCTGTCATAATGACCTACATTATTTTTTTTTAATTTTGAGGCAGGCCTTGGTAAATCATTAAGTTGCCCAGGCTGGGCGCAAACTTGTGATGATCCTACTTCAACCTCTCATCAGCCACCTATTCAGTACTGAGATAACAGACATGTACCATCATGCCCAGCTTGAATTTGTTTCTGAGAAACAGCAAAAGAGAAAGTACTCTGTCTTACACTGTTCTGGGGGTAGAAGAGATCCACAAGTTGTAGGGACATGACTTACTCATATTTGCAGCCCCAACATTTAGCACTGCACCTACAATACAGCAGGCACTCAATAAATGTCTGATAATAAATGATTAAATGACTAAGAGAACCTCAACAGCAGTCATCATAGCACAAACAATTTGAGCCTCACTGGATCAGAAATTCTAGGGCATTTATATCTTCTATTTCTAAGTGTCTGTCCTGGTCCCAAATCATCCCTCAAAGTTTTTAAGACTTTTCTTCCTAAGGACCCGCTGACCACACTGTTACTGCTCTCACCATTCTCATACAACGTTACCCTGTGTATATGTACAGAGTAATGAGGTGGTTTTAGTCAACATGCTTG
>PVKN010016118.1:0-18062 GCA_004027915.1 Capromys pilorides
CCTGAGGAAGTACTTCTGGACAGGGCAGGAAGGCACAGCTCAACTCCGCTTGAGTGCTTTCTAGACCGTCTTTTTTCAGTGTCTCGCTGCTCCCTGGTCTATTGAAGTAGTTTTCTGCACTCTAGTGAACTTAAAGAGCTATCTGTACCCAGGCAGTGTCAGCCTCCCTGGGAGCTTGTTAAAAATGCAAATTCCCACATGCTAGCCCAAACCTATTGACTCAGAAAGGCTGGCCTGAGTCTTAACAGCTGTGCTTCTGGGTGATTCCAACATGCTGTGAAGTTTGAGAGTTATGGATCCAGATGGCCTCCAGATATGGTTTTGCTCTAAGTGTCGGGGACAGAGCTACACATGGCATTCAAAATGGAAAAGAAGGAGAGTCACTGCACAGCAAAGTAGAGGGCTTCGTCACGCGGCAGCTACCAGACATCTGGCTGCTTTATTCGCCTAATGCTTTCTCCCTTTCCAAGCTACTTCTTCTGACACTGACCTCCCTTACTTTTTCCTTCTGTCTTGCTTGGACACTACACCAAGACTTGGCTTTTTGTGATCACTGCTTATAGTGTGGATCTCAAAGGTTTCTGGCGCTCTGTACCTTCCAGGTTCACCTGCAGCACTTTGGCACAGGCCTTGAGGCTCCTGCTCATTGTGGCAGTCTCTGCTGGCCTGCTGCAAAGCTCAGCTCCTGTGGGTGACCCTGCCCACTGTCTCATGTGAGGTCTCCTGAATGCACATTGGCCAGGTGCATGGGCTGCCAAGATACTTCCTTGGCTCTCCAAAGCCTTGAAAGCGATTAGGCTGCATAACTGAGTCATATGTGGTACGGCATCCTCTCTGCTTTGGTCACATTTCTGCCCCTGCCTCCTCGGATACTTCCTGCTCTGGTCATTGTCCCTACTGCCAGCTCTTCTAGCTCCTCGCTCATGGTCTTTCCTCCTTTTTCCTCTGCCTCTCTCTTCATGCTGTGATGAGAAAGACATTCTGCTGTCTTATTTCTGTATGTGGGAGAAACTGGCTAATTGTTCCTAGAATGACTTTTCTGTCCTTCCTGTAAACCGAGCAAGGCCATTTGGCCAATGGACTTTGCATGGACCCATAAAGCCTCTAAACAGCTCTCTCTATTCACCTACCAGTTAGCAGGTATATAGGGACTGGAGGAAAATCCAGACAAAAGAGCTTGGACTCGTGAACACCCTTGTGGAGTGGAGCCCTTCCACACTCCATCCTTGAGTCTTTCACTGAACTGTGGCTTGTAAGACAAATCATCCAATAAAAAACTCACTTAGAAAACCAATAAAAAACAAAACTCAGAAGCTCCATGTATTAGTGAGCTACTTCTGCATCCATGAGAACAAAACTCAGTGGCTGGCAAGCACTTTCCGTCCAATGCTCATGGGTCCACTGCCAAGCACCACTTAGCTCCTGGGATGGCCTCCACCTGCTAGGCCTACCTCAGGGGCAGCAGACATGGTTACAGGCTACTGTGGCTGGGTCGGATCCTCCTAGCTTGATCTCAAGGCCAAGACTAAGGGTACAGGAGCTTTCCAGGGAATTTATTGCTCTGGGAAAATCACTGAGGCTTGGGGTCCCAGGCAAACTGGGCACACACACATAAGTAACACTTGAGCTATCTGCTGTTGTTACACTTGCTCACTTCCTGTGGTCTACACAAGGATCTGTGAAGCAGGAAAGCCTAATCCATCCTAAGGTGGGAGACTGGCATTTTGCTTAGAAAATCTGTGGAACTCTGCAGAACTCTCATGGTCCCAGCTGCTGGCTTTGACTTTCCCCAGAAATGATTGGCTTTGTTCTTTCTCATGCTGCACTGAAGGAATAAGGGCAGTGAATTCCACTCCTTCCTAGATTCTGTTTTTGGTGGCTTTGTTTTGTTTTTATTTTAGTTTTAGTTTTTCTGAAGTTCCCAGTCTCCTCCAGCCCCATTGTAACAAAAGGGCAGTCCCAAACATTGTAAGCTCTCAGACTCTGTCACGGCCAAAGCAGACTGAAATACCTTCTCTCCCGATCACTGTGGTTCCTAAGTTAGGCAGACCCAATCATTATAAATATGGCCCCTTCCCTCTCGGGTTTTGTAGCATATTTCTTATGCATTGGAAGGAATATATGATGAAGGAGTCCAAGTTTATGAAGGGATTATACTTTCTTTCTTATTATTTTAAAGAGGAAAATAAGAAAAACAAATAACAAGAAAAAAGACAAAAACAAAGGAACACAGAACAATAAAAATGGTGCAGAATTCCAAAAGAAGAAAAATTCATAATACTTGTTGTACTGTGTATTGTAATCAGCAAATGTGTTGCTCAGATTATCAGACACAAGCATGCGAGGTGCGAGGACTCATTGCATTTCATCAGTATGTAGCTCCTCTGTTCTTGCAGCTCACATAGGCATGTCAGGATATGGGCAGACCCAGTCCCTTCTAGAAGCTTCTAGAGCTCTCCTTCCACCTAGAGGAGGTCTGACTGCACAGTAGAGAAAGAGGGAATCGAACCTGGGTCCTCTCAGGAGCCCACCTTTGTCAAGTGTCCTGCCTATGGACCTCATGTTCAACACCTCCCATCTCAGGAGGCTGATGGCCATGCAGGGAAACCAGGGAAGCCCAAATGTCAGTGTCACTCCAATATTTGCTTTTGGTCCCACTCTAGTGTTAAATCTTTGCAAGGCCCATGACTACCAGCTTGGTTCTACACTTCCCAGCTCTCTTGGAGCTGGCTCCCTACTAGTAAGAGGCACATTGGAAGGAGGAAGCAAACTCCTCTGCTTCTTTTCTGTCCACTGGCAAAGGCAGAGAGGATAGTGTGAACTGTGGAGATTACCTGAGACCCAGGGATAGAAGCTGCATGGATGACAGAACTAGAAGAAATAAGATCCCGGATTCCCAAACCAAAGGGCCTCTTTATCCACCCTCTACTCTGTCAGGAGAAGAGGAAATGTCTATTTTGAACCACTGTTTAGAGGACCTTTTATTGCCACAGACAGAACTTGTATAATAAATGATACTAGCCTTTGTGTCTATTAATACATAGCCAAGAACCTTATATTTTGAGGTTGAGTAGCAGCCCATTCATTCAACATTCAGTGAAAAAGTATTCATTGAGTATCAACCACATACAAGATATGGGGCTGTGTACCCAGAAACAATAATATCCACATCACATTTGGTCTCCTGACTCTCTTGCCTTCAGACTACCTGAGCTATGACCAAACTGTCATTCCCACAGATATTCCTCCCCTTACAACTTAGTGTAAGTCCTTCTATCTGCTGTGGGTCCCCCACGTGTCAGTTAGCACAGATCATCATGTGCCACACAAGATCCTGTGTGGGAAGAATTTCTTCATTCCTAGACAAGAGTTAGTTCTTTGCCATTAAAGTTTCTATAGTACTCTTAACATAGAACTTTATTATAGAATCTGCAACTTTTTCTTATAATTCTCCTGAAATGTAACATCCTCAAGACAAGTGATTCCCTTTTCAGTTGACATTCAGCAAACATTGTCTGAGCCTTTGCTATGTACTAAGCTTTCACCAAAAAGCTGTGATGGGGCAGCACAGCCAAACCCTGTGCTGGTGGGCTCAGGGCTGCTTGCGTGCAGTAGGACTTAGCTAAGAACACACTGCAAGTGAAGACTTGAAACAGTCACGTGGCTGAGGAGCAGGAGCCTTGTCTCATGGGAACCCAGGTCAGAAGCGTCCAATCTGGCCAGAGACATCAACATAGGGAAGGAAGGCTGCCTTTCAATGTGATGCTTGTGCTGACTTTGCACGTTTGAATTCACTTGGAGGTCATTCCAAGGACTGAAAGGAACACTTGTCATTTAGAGGAATACATGTTGGTTTATGGAACAATCAAAACTTATTGATGTCTGAGATCATAATTACATTTATCACAATTTCAGCCCTAAGCACATTTTATCTCATAGTAATAAAATATATTCTCTGATTATTATCTTCATTTTAGAGAAGAGAAAACCAAAATATAGAGATGTTATGTAATTTTTCCAAGGTCATGTATCCAGGAAGAGGCGAAGCTGAAATTTGAACCCAAACATTGGCTCCAGAGCTGTAGAACGCAGCTCCACATCATTAGATAAAGGCATCTCCTTTGTGTGCTAGCCTTCATGGACAACATGACCATCCGAATCAAGGACAGGGACAACCAGGGTCTGGAACCTGTTTCTGTTTGCTTTCCAAAGAGCCACCTTACCAGCTGGTGAAAGAAATGATGATCCCAATAGTCAGGAGTTCTGAATGATAGCAAAGAGGAAATGGAGAGAAAGGAGCAGGGCACTGCGCACTTCTGCTACTCCTTTCTCTCTTTCAGGGACTTGGACGGGTAGAATATATTGAGCTAAGGACAAGCAGCTCCACAGAGTGCACAGGACCGACTTTAGTTACTTTGCATCTCTACCTGCGCAGTATAACTTTACATTTGTAAATGCATCACAATCACCTATAACACTGTCTGATTAGAAGTGAAATTCATGTTCCTGAGTAAAAGCAAAGCTGCCTATAGTATGAAAATGTTATAGAAGGTTACTGATACTGAATAGAAGTCATTAAAGAAAGATGATAAGCTGCATCGGCAAATTTTAAATTCCAGGCTCTATTCCCGAATAAATGACAATAATATAGAGCTATTGTTCAATGCTCCAGAAGATGCGTGAGAGAGAAATGTGTCTGTGCTGACTCAGCTCTACGCTGCAAGATGAAAGTAACAAGCCCTTCGCTGTCTCTGCAGATTCCACACCAATCATGTTAATTGGAAACCTGAAAGAGGAAGTGGTCACAATCAACAGATTTATCACCCAATGGGTTGAGCAGTTCTTAAATTTAATCCAGCCAAGCTATTCAGAAGTACAATTGATGTCTATAAGAATCGAGGTGGGGGAGGGGCCCTGCCAAACAACCTTGGCAGGCAGATGGCTGGGAATGCCTGAACATATTTTATTTGAAGCTATTAGAAATATGAAAAAGGTGGCTTCCTCCTGGCCCCTGACTGAAGGGTTGTAACTTCCTTTTTTTAATAATCTTTATAAAAGGGGAGCAATAAAGAAAAACAAGCAAGATTGTGAAGTTTAATGATGATAAATCAGGACACTTGAATATATGTAATTTATTGCATATTAGACCTCAATTAATTAGCAAGGAAATGTATTGCAGGACCAGTATTGCATGGGGTTTCTTACTTTGCCTTCTTAATGAGAAAGAAAAACAAATCAGCCTGAAAAACCTTTGTTACTTACTGCATAAAGAGGTGACGAACGTCGGGCAAAAGCAGTATGGGGAGCAGCGTGCAGAAGAACACTTGGAAGATCTCAGCTGCCTAACTTCATCCAGGGACCTTCTCCACCAGAGGAAAGGGCATCATGGCAAAGGGCTTCCCAGAGCTGCGCCGGGCAGAAACAGGGCTTTGGGCCAAGTGCTCTGGGCCATTTTTGCCTTACAGTTGAGAAAACAAGAGGCTCAGCTATGTTAGAGACCCAAGTAGGAGAGTTCATTCATTACAAACACAGGGCCAATTCCAAGCTGTCCTGGGCTGTGATTGGGTGCTTCTCAGTGCACAGTATGGGGGCACCACCTGCTGTACCATGTGTGCGTCCAGCTGCCAAGCTGGTTGTTCACCTGCTTATGGGAACACCACAGAGGCAACACCTAGACAGGGAGACAAATCCCTACAGCCTCTGTAAAGCCCTTCTAGGGGAGGAGGAGAGTTCTGCCCTGCTGTTGCTTTATTTGCCCTCTGCATCACCACAGGGCAAGGTAGAGATAAACAAGTCAATAACATTCAATTGAATGACCACAGTTTCTGCAGCAAGCTGTTGCTCAGTAAATATTTAACGAAAAGCATAGTCAGAACTGAGAAGGGTCTTCAAGGTGATGTGATTGATCACATTTATTTGCATCCTTGGGGTGAGGGTATCCCCTACTGAGTTTCTTGACTATGCTTTCTGTAAAGAGAAGTGGAAGCACGGTGGACTCTTTGAGTGTGGGGTAGCAGAGGCCGCCAAGTTTGGTCGTAGGGAAGTGAGGCTCAGCCTCGTCTTCATTGCCCACTTGGGCAGCACTTAGCAAGTTTCTCTATCTTGCCAGTTGCTTACCTGGGAAATGAGAGGAAAAATTCAACTTGGCATTCTGTGGATTCCAGTGAGAGGACGCAGGTAAGATGGCTTGGAACGTGGTCATAGTAAATGCTCAGCAAACGTGGGTCCTTTCCCTGAGCAACACCTCAGATCCATGATACAACAATGACAACTAACGTTACACTTTGTCTCAGGCAGATGATCAGTTTACTTTGTGCAATGCTCCTTCACCTGCTCTTTCGTCCCACATCTGCATGGCTGGAAGGACAGGAGCAAGAAGCCCCTAAACATGCCAGTGGGCTCACTGAGGAGTCAGGAAAAAAGAGCACCCATCTGAGGCCACACGGCTCTTAGAACCTGTGCTCTGAGTCACCATGTCCAACCATGTCCCTTGCCCTGAATCTGCACAATGACCAACGTCCCCTCCACTGCCCTCTGTTCTCCTCCCTCACCTCTCTGCTGGCCTGCTTGCTCGTGGGCAGAATAGTGACTACCACTCACCATGGTAGACTCCAATGTGGAGTCAAGGGGACATGCAAAGTATGTGTAGGGTATTGTGCTCAGTAGCAGAGAAAGTGAGCCAGGTGTGGTGGGACATGTTTTAATCCTAGTATTGTGGGAGACCCAGGGAGGAGGGTCAAGCACAGAAGCACAGGCAGGGAAACTCAGACAGCAAATTCTGTCTCAAAATTAAAGGAGGGGAGGAAGAGAGAGAGAGAGAGAGAGAGAGAGAGAGAGAGAGAGAGAGAGACAGAGACAGAGACAGAGACAAAGAGCAACAGAGACAGACAGACAGACAGACAGACAGACAGACAGACAGAGGCAGAAGCTTATTTTAACTTCACGTAGTACCGTCCTATAGCCAAAGTGTTTGATCCTTACTTTTGAATGCTGGTATCAATACTCACCCTGTAAGTGTTCCTATTTCATACACAAACACTTATGCACCATACTGGGAGGACAAAACAGGCATTTTCAACATGGAAATGGAAAAACCACTCTGCAAAGCTCGCCCTTCCCGAATTGAGGCAGTGTTAACAGATGGCCCTGGAATTGCAGGAGTAAGGCGAGGCTTTCTGAGGACAGCAGGCACAAGGGAGCGGACAGGTGGCATCACCGAGAATTGACTCTGATTTGCTGAGTCATATATTCCTTTAGAAAGCAGAATTTCTGGCCAAAACAGGCAATAGAACTGCTCTTGTGATTAACAAGGTGCCAACATGTTGGCCAATCATTCAGAGAATTAGCAAACACAGCTAACAGCCAGTCCAAAACTATCTGACAGACAATTTATGAATCTTTGCTCAATTCAGAGAGGGAGAGGATGCAAGTCCTAGCATAATCATATTTCTTACTTGCTTTGTCCAGAGAGAATCTTACCTACATTGCGATGTTTTCCCCGATGCTCTTCCATCCTGATTAGAGACACATAAAACCTTTTGTGATTATCTGTGTAATCTAGTGGCTGCTGGAGAGGCAACAAGGTAGTATTACATGGATGCTATAAATACCGATAACATAAGCCAGCTCCCAATTTACGTGCACAGCTTAAGGGTTTGCGACTCGGCTGTCTATTTCAGCGAGAAGGATAGGGAGGCTTCCGAAGAAGTTAATCATTAGATAAATGCACAGGCTGAAGTACATAGGAGAAGACAGAAAAGGAAGAAGGAGAGGATAAACTGAGGTACTAGAAAGAAGAAACAGTGCAAGAGGCAAAGCCAGGAGAAAGAGAGGGACACAGAAAGGGTGCAAAGAAGAAATCAGAATGACTGGCCTGCTGCTGCTCTTGGGAGCAAGCTAATACATCACGCAGCCTGTCAGTGACATCACAATGCTTCTGTTTTGATATTCAGAATAGAACTGTAAGCCATATAGTTATTTACAGAGGAGGAAACAAACAAAAGCAGATTCAATAACTTGGCCAAGATCACCCAATCAGTAACTGGAGCAGAAGGATTAGAAGCCAGGAAGAAGGAGAAGAGGAGGCAAAAAAAAGCAAATTAGTGTTAGTGAGAGACTGGTGAAGGCCACGTGCTTCTTGGTTGGAAAATGAGTGGCCTTTCTATCACAGCAAATGGGCACAAACAAAGAGGCACTTTAATTGTGCCAAGCTTAACTTTCCGCCCCAGAAAGTAAAACTCCAATTAGCAGTGAGCCACGACTGGAGATCCCTCTTCACTAATAAGGACAGAGAGCTCCGCTTGGTGGGCCCATTTGTTTGCAAGCGCCACTGCCTGCACCTTCAAAAGACAAGCTGCCACATCCCTGCGCTCTTCTTGCTAGCAAAGAAAGCTCCAGATAGGAGAGAACACAACATATCGAAATAGCATTCCGACGTCCATTGAGTCGGGAAGCTGGGAATGTATAAACCTCTAAGTTATCACCTTGTCTTTTAGGGCTGGGAGATAGGGACCCTAAATAACACAATCACACTGGAAGCATGGAGGATTTTCTTTCCTCCTTACAATAGAAGCACAAAGAACAAAGTCAATGGGATTATATAAAAGCATCTCAGGCTTTGGTATAAGGAAGGAAGCGCCCAGCTGGAGAAAAATTGAAAAGGGGACCAGACACAATACACCATTGTGTATTCTTCCTGCACTTGGTGTCAGTCCCTGTTATAGGTGCTGGAACACGCTGTTAGTACTGAGGAGCCTGTTGTCCAAGTTACTGTGGAGCCAGGATTCTCAGGGATTCTACTTCCTTCCTGCCACTGATCCAAGGGTCCCTGATGTTCAGCTTTGCTTCAGCCAAGTATTTGATGTCCATGGGTGTTATATCTTTATCTGACACTTCTCCTAAAGTAGAGGAAATGTTTTAGTCTACTAGCCCTGAATATGCGGATTTCTTTATTCAGTGCATGTGTAAGTTTCCCTGGACACCCGGCCTTTACAATGGAGAGCCAGCAAAGATCTCTGTCTTCTATGACGAGGGACACATCAGAGGTCACAGACAAAGCCCAGGAGCAGAGAAAAGAAACTGCAGGACACAGAGAGACAGAGATGAAATGGGCAGGCAGGATGGCCCATCAGGTGCCCCAGAGTGCTCTGAAGCATCGTGAATGTTACTAGGAAGAGAATGAAAGCCACAGGGAACCCCTGTGTCTCTGATGAGCACAGGCTGTGGCTGTCCTGTCCCTGTGTCATGTCTTTTTCATATTATACCAGTCTCAGCTCACAGGCCAACGGCAGGGATGACAATGGTCAGGGCTGGTCAGAGCCATGCACTTTCCAGGGGTGACTGCAGAGCAGGTGCTGGGAGGTTCCAGCAAGCGGGTAAGTCCCAACTGCTACTCTGTTGGGACCCCACTGATATTGAGGCTCTGTCCCAGAAGGCTCTGGCCAGGACAATGTCCCCATTTGGGATTTGGAAGCTGCCAGGTTTGACCTCTGGTCTGGTACAGCCTTCTGCCTGGCCAGCTCAGCTCTCATCACCCCTTCAGTCTTGATCTTTGATGGGGCGCCTCGCATCCCCATTTGGTTCCAGGCACCCAGCAGGTTGACCCTGAGCCCCAAACTCAGCGTGTGGCACAAGGCCAGTTCCCAGAACACCACTGGAAAATGAAAGAACATATAGTATACAGTTTCACTGCATAGCATTCCTGTGCTTTGGCTTTCTGTTGTTTTAACAAATACTCCAGATAATAAACTTTTTAAAAGGAAGGGGCTGCTTTGGCTCACAGTTTTGGAGGCTTCAGTCCATGCTTGCTCAGGCTTAAAGCTTTGGGCCTGTGGCGGCATTATGTCTCGTGATACGAGTGCTCAGCAGTGGAGGCCGCTGTTCCAGGCAGCTAGAGGCCGAGAGAGAGGAGAAGGGGCTGGGAGGTGGGCCCCCACCTACCCTTCAGAGGTGTGTCCTTCCTTGCATTCTCACCTTCTTGCCCCAGGCCCCACCTGCACAAGGCTCCACTGTCTTCTCACAGTGCCACAGACTGAGGGCCCAGCTGCCAGCATCGAGGCCTCTGGGGGACACATGAGATCCAGATTTCAGCATGGGCTTTTTTGTTTTTTTTTGGCAGGACCAGGGTTTGAACTCAGGACCTTGCACTTGCCAGGCAGGCACTTGTGCCACAGAGCTATCTCCCCAGCCCCTAGCATGGACTTTTTCAGGAGACCACTTTGTGCTCCAGATAGAGATGGATGGCTGGTCAAAGCCAGCAAGGCAAGAGTCAGTCAGGTGCCAGTGGCCTGTCCGGTCCCATCCGCAGCCCTCCCCCCGCCTCCCTCGAGCATGTAGCTGCCACTCTGATGAGCACATCTCCTCAGTCAGATCGTCTCCCAAGCAGCATCCTGGCTTCATGTATTCCGCCCTCTTACCTGGAGAGCTATTTTGAGCTCACAACTCATTTACTTGCACATTTGGTGAGCAGGTTAATGGTGTCTCCAGGGACGCGTTCATCTGTGCGGCTCGGGAAGTGAGGCAGGGGGACTTTGCAAATCAGGTGCAAGAGGTGAGATTCCAAAGCCCCTTCCTGGCACCCTGCTGGGACATGGGCACTTAAGCAAAGGCAGGCCAGCTGCTTTGTGTGTCACTGGTTAAAGGGACGACATGAAGGGGGGGCCTCATGGGAGCAGGAACAGGGAGAGCAGAAGTTCCCTGAGTGCCTACATTCAGGCCCTGGGACCTCTAGGTACACGGCAGTGGGCCCTTGCTGATGTGGCCGACGTGAATCGTTGAGCTGTAGCATCTGAGGGAACCAGCACAGATTCTAGAACCTTCTCCACTGCTGTGAAGTCGATTTTATTTTTTATCTTTTTGTACTTTAGGGAAGAGTCTATAGGATATTCAGTGTCTCACTACTAGATCCAACTCGTAGTGATCTGCCTGTTTACAGCTTCCCAAGAGCTGGAATTACAGGCGCACACCACCATACTCAGTCTCAATCCCTGTCTCAGTGCACCCAGGTGACAAAGCCGGCATGGCAGGCCCAGGGATTGAGCCCCCGGCCCCTGTGCCTGCTTGCAGGGGCTTTAATCTGCTGAGCTAATTGGCCAGCCTGATCCAGTCGATTTTATTAAACTTCACATCAGCTCGGTCAGGTCTTCCCATCCTGGGGCAGTGTTGGGTCTGCCTGAAGCCTTACAGCGTGAAATTGTTCAGAAGCAGGTCCTCTGTAGATGCAGTCCGCCAAGAGGAGGTCATCCTGGGTGAAAGTGGACCATAACTTCAATGATTGGTGCACTTATTTTAAAAAGAGAGTTCCTGTATATATCCAGGAGAGAGATTGTGTAAGATAGAGCAGAGGTGGGAATGACTCAGGTACACCATGGAGTGCTGAGGATTTAGGAGCCATGCCAGCCAGGAAGCAACCGGAAGGCTCATTCCCTGCAGGCTGCGAGCAAGCACAGCTGTGCTGCTGCTGTCTCAGCTTCACACTTCTAGCCTGAGAGCTGTGAAATGATGCACTCAAGGTGTTCTCAGCCACCCAGGGATAGTCACTGATCATCACAAGAAACTAATAGAATGTGGGTGGGGCTAAGTCCCTGCTTCTGGTAGAAGGTCTGATGGAAACCTTGCAGGGGAGAGTGCTTTCCTTCCACAGAAATTTATGGGGCCCTGTAAGTGTCAGGCACTGAGCCAGTCCACATGGTACCAGGGGTGGAGAACAAGGAAAAGGTCCTAGCCGGCACCAGGTGGCTCACAGCCCTGTGGGGAGTTGCTTCAAGTGTGGCCCTTGGACCATCAGCACCAGAAACCTCTGCACAGTGCTGCTCAGAAACGGTTCCCTGGCTATCAGCATCGGTGTCCCCAGAAGATGGATAAGGGTGCTTGTCCACTTGAAGCTCTTTCACTGAGTCTGATGAATGCTATGGTGTACGAATCACAGGTTTGAGCTTCATGGAGTGAGGCTTCCTGGGATGAGGCAGACTAGCCTAAGTCTAGGGGATTAAATTCTATGCTGAAGGCAACAAGATGCATTCAGGAGCAGCCCTTGTCCACCAGAGGTTGTAGTTTGGTCCAGGGATCAGAGCCCACTGAAAGCACATGCAAAGGCGCCGGAGTCCGTCACTGAGCCATGAAGCAGTTCCTGTGGGCCGGAAGCCTCTACGCTTTGTGCGCCAGCTCTGCCTCTTACGTGCTCACCAACTTGCCATTGGATTTCCAGCTGAATCACCGCAGGGGTTGGGCATGGAGATTCCTAAGAATGATGTCGCCAGGATTGCCATCCTGGAGCCTGTGCATTTAGAAACCATGGGCACTCACTGGACACATATGTGCCATATGAGTCACTTTTATACTTGCAGAAATTGGATAGTATTGTGTTAATTTTATAAAGAGCTTAATATTGATATTAGTGTCAATGGCTACACATAGCTAGGGCATGACAGAGCTGTATTGTTCTTCCGTCTTCCTTCCCATGGTTCTCCCTCTGTGTCATAATGCAGGATAATGCAATGTGGGCACTATATTCTTCCCATTGTGGAATTAGCTATATTAGAACTATTCTTCCAAAGTTATATTATGCACAGAAAAGTCCTAGGTCAATGTTAAATGTAGCTTTCAGCTTGCTAGGTCAAAGAAGGACTCTGAGGTTTTTAGTTTCTAGCAAGTTCCTGAATATAATGCCCATGGGGTTGGTCCCCAGACCACATATTGAGCAGTAAGGCATTAGATTGTCCTCTTCAGTTGAGTGTGCAGCTTTGGGAGGGACACACATGGTACTGTGAGAAAGGAAGGGGATGTCTTCCTAGCCAACCAGAGGAGTGGAATTGATCCACGCAATCAAAGAGGTGACAGATGCTACAGCCACAACATCCTTACATCTATAAGTTCATTTCTAAATTGGTCCAGTGAGTACTTAGAACTTAGTCAGTAACAAGGCTGAGGTCATTGGATCCACCACCATTACCAGGCTGATTTGAAAAGCAAGGGAGCTATTACAACCAAAGAAATGTTGTAATAATAATTTTAAAAAATCAAAATGATTCCAGCGTAGATATTCAGATCTTGCTGCTTATTTACATGTTGCCAATTCCTCTCTTCCACATTCTCACTAGCCAAGCTGCATAGTAATAATGACTATTTTCCCCTACAGAGGCTGCCCTGCCTGCTTTCTGAGTCAATATTAACAAGGGTCATGGACGAAGTGAAAGCCTTCCCTCCCTGTGGGCGGAAGGGTTCCGCAGATTTAAGGAGCTGTCCTGGGGCTGCTGACTTGGTTCATAGTTTCCTGAACTGTGTTCTTCCTGCAGCAGAGCCTGGATACCTGATCCTTTTCTTGGTCTCCGTGACCCAGTTTCTACCTTTTTTTTTTTGCAGGACCGGGGTTTGAACTCAGAACCTTGCACTTGCCAGGCAGGCACTTGTGCTGCAGAGCTATCTCCCCAGCCCCTCCATGACCCAATTTCTAACACGGGCCTCTGCCTTTTTTGCTGTTTTCCTTCCTGACACAGGCAGCCTATTTTCTTCATCAGAAGTCAGAATGCTCCTACCTGCTGCCTTAGAACATGGGTTCCCAGAGGCCCAGATCTTTCACTCCTGCTGCTGCTGCCTCTGCAGCTAGTCCTGGTGTATTAAGCCACCTTCCCACATCTCCCTGAACACTATTGCTGTTGTGACCTGCCATTCCTTCACCACCTCCCAGACCAGCTCTACACCCTAAATTCTAAGTCTGCTGGTGTTGGTTTTCCTGCTCCTAATTAGCCTGCCATTAAAATCAGAGCACTCTTTGTAGTTTGCAAATCCTCTGAGGTATAACAAAAAGATTTTATTTGTCTTTCCATAGTACATCAAATAAAAACTTATTACCGGTCAGAAATATCTGCAAATCATTGTTCCTCATGAAGTGATAGGACAGAGTAAAATTTTAACAAGATACATTTTATTTAGATTTATTTGCACCTAGTTTGATTTAGATAAGTTTGTATGTAGTTATTAACTTTTTTGTTTTGTGATAAGAGAAGGTAAGCCAGAATCAATATCTCTGGACATGATTGGCTACGTTCCTGTGGATAAAACATGAATGTTATTGGAGCAATAATGGAAGAAGAAAAAGAAATTCAGTTTTAATCTTTTAGAAAATATAGCTCATTTTTTATTAGTTTATGACTAGCAATAAATGTAACAACAGGAAGAATAAATATTGATTTGCAAACTAAGAATACGAAAACTCATGAAGCTAAGGCAGCACTCCTGTCATTCAAATTTGAAGTAATTCAGTTCAAGTGTTACACTGGTCCTTGCTCTGTGGAGTATCATGGCCAAGGAGCATTAAAGAATAAAAAACGACAGTGTGTGGGACTGGCGTTATAAGGACCTGAATTCTGGCCTTCCATATCTAAACTGTATTTTCTTAACTAAATTATGCAATGTCCCTTAGTCCCTGTTTCCTAATCCTGAAAATCGTTATAATTTCATCCCCAAACTCAATGGTTACAGTGAGAATGAAATGAAATAGTTAGCACAGTGGCTTCAGACAACATCTAGAGACCACTGAGCCCCACTTACACTATCCTGTGTTGGTCCCTCCCACCCAAGTTTTGCACTACCCAGGAGGTCAGGAGTCTAAAGAGGAAAGGCAGAGTTCTGGGCTTGCTGCGAGTGGGTAGTGATCTGAAAAGCTCCAATTGTGACGGATCTGAAACATGGCCAGAATGAGTTCCACAGCTGCTACTTCTAACATGAAGAAACCATTGCTGATTCTTGGGATGCACATGTCACAAGCCTTTGGTAGCACCCTCAGATGCTGAGATAGGAGAGTGTGTGAAGAATCACAAACAAGAAGAGCGAGAAGGCAGCACCCTTTGTCCAGCAGGATTTTGTCTGTACTGTCTTAGACCTTGCTATGCATACCGACCTCTCCCTGCTCACTATTTATGTCTCTCCCTTTAGCTTTAGCTTACTTTTGAGAACTCAAAATCACCAGATTGTTCACATATCCATTCAATCCATAAATTGAAGGAATACCCCCTACTATAAAAGGCAGTTACAGTGAAATCGTTAAGAACATGGTCTTTGGCCCCAGAATACTGAAATTGAATTGCAGCTCTTCCCCTTAATAGCTGTGCAATCTTGGGAAAATACATGTACTGATTATAGCCTGGTCTGAGGCTCAGCAGTAGGCACACAGGATGGTTGCAAAGGTTAAAGGAAAGCACCCTGCTTCCACCTGACAGCTTGTCACTGTGTATTGGGCACTATTCCCAGGCTGGGGGCAACAGTGCTGGGCACGAAACACTTGCTCTGGAGTCTGCCTCATGAGGTCTTTATGTAAGTGAAGTATTTTCTGGTTAGCTTTTCTCTGGAGCCACATAATTTGAGTCTCTGTTTATAGCAGACTCCACTCCCAAGCCTCAATTTCCATATTAAGGTTATGGCTTAGTTTAAATATAACCTAAGTTCCCAAACAAAAGACATGAAGCAAATACGAATTTTAATACACTGTGAATTTGGAGTGATCATACCATTTCTGGGGACGCCTCCTCCAAGGAACTGCATCATATTTTCTGTATGCGTATCTATTCTGTTCTCAATTTGCTGCTCTATCTGCCGCTCTCTGGGGTAGCCATTGCCCACATGCCTTTCGGGGTCCCCCATTCCCTTGTGCTAGGGTTCAGGGCTGGAGAGGGTCTGGAGAAACAGATGCTCATATCTGGGAAGTACAGATGGCAAAGGGACAGACATTTACCACTTGGTTTATATCCCACCATAGCTGCTCAGCCACACTGCCACGGCTGCTGGAAAGGAAGCTGGGAGCCACCTCAGTGGCCACGCGTACAGCTCTAACTTTAGTGGAGCTCTAACTTTTCTGCGCGCTTTCGCCTGTTTTCCTCTAGCTGTCATCCTTGGTCCTCTCAGGCACAGAGGCCCGGGGTTTGATCCCCGGGCCTGCTGTGCCGGCCCCACCCCTAGGAGGCACTTAGACTGGCAATTGAGATGGGGCGTTGTGGCCTGTGCCTGTAATCCCAGCTCTCGGGAGGCTGTAAACAGGCAGATCACTAGGAGTGCGATTAGTAGTGAGACCCTGAACACCCTGTAGACCCTCCCCCGCCCCCCCAAAAAAAAAGAGAGAAAGGAAAAGGAAAAGAAAGAAAGACAGTTTGCACTCAGGGATATGGAGGAAAGAGCGACAGCTGGCCGGAACCCACAGCCTTATCGCCATTGTTGATCTTCGGGGCTGTGTAGGAATGTGCTCCTCCATCACTAAATCACTTTACAAGTGGAGAGACCGCTACAATACGCCAAAGAAGTGGTAGAAAGAACGTAAGAACGAGTGCAAGGCGCCGAGCACATGAACGGGCCCGCGGAACAGCTGCTCAGTGAGACTGCGCTGCCTTCCCGAAGATGGCAAAGCACCTGTATTTTTCTTTAACTTTCCAGTGCTCAGCCATACTGAGTCTCTGATTCTTTTTCTTGAAGCTTCTCTGAGGCTTTGATGCCAGCAACTTCAGCCCGTGGAGGTCTATTCGGCCCCACTGGGTCACTGTACGTGCCGTGCAGTTGCGCATCCTTACACTTAGGGCCTGTCCTGGCCTTTTCCCTTTTTACTCCATTATGGAAATCTTTGCTATCTTTTTTATGTGTTTAGTACGGGGTCTACAGGGTCTTACTGCAGAGACAGAGCTCACGATTCTCTGGTTTTCAGCCCCCAAGTGCTGGGATTGCACGATGGGGAAAGAGCCCCGGTCTGCTTTCGTCTGCTGAGCTACCTGGTCGGCCCTCTTTGCTGTCTTTAAACTCTAGCTTCAGAGCCTCTGACCTCCACACTGCCCTTTGCTCAGTTGTCACGCGAGACTCCGTCCTGGTTGGTCAGCGCTGACCTCGCTCCCAGGAGCGATGCGTGCTGGAGAACTGGCAGCAGCGATTCTTGGATCCCGGCTGGTCACACCCGGGAAGACACAGCACCTGCATTATTCCTCTGAGTTCTCACGCGAGAGTCTTCTATGGCCTCTCACGCTGCCAAGGACGGCACTTCTCATGCCTGCGTGGTGGGAGCAGCGAGCTCGCAAGCTACACGTGGGAGCGCGCAGCCAGCTGAGTTTCCTTAGTTTCTTCCTCTGGATTCCTTTTGCTCTTGGTCTCTGTCCCACTGGGCAGAAGTGGGACACTTCTGGCACTGGCACTGGTACACACTCTCTAGTTGCTGAAATAGCTCTGCCATTGGACACTTACTTCATCTTCTGGAGTCTGGCTCCCAACCACGCCGCAGTCCTCGAGGCAGGAGACCTCTCCGTATTAATGGACTGGGAAGATGGTCCTGGATCCTGGAACGGGGCCCGTGTTTGCTCAGGGAGCTCCTGGTAACTGCAGAGGTCTCTTTCTCTCTCATCACAGGACTGTGACTGGGGCCTGTTGCTAAGCCCCAGGGCTGGGGACGCACAGATTCTCTGCAGACTCTCCGCAGTCCTCCAGCCTTTCCTTCCTCACCGGCTTCTCAGACTCGAGCTCAGGATATGGCAGCCTGAGCTCTCAGCAGGAGGAAGGCCTCGGACTCCTAACTGCCTCTGCTTAGCTACTATGTGATCCCCCACCCCAGCAAGCAAAATTGTGAGGCCTCTTTTGTACCAGAGGGCACAGGGGAAACTGGGGGCCTCTCTCCTGCCCTCCTGTCTCTGCCTTTCCTTGATGCAGCCCTGGGCATCCTGCCAGCTGCTGAGGTGACCCACCGAGGGCTCCATCTCACACTTCTACTGGAGAAGAGGCCTGAGACCTCTGCGTGCTGCTTCCATTTAGTCCTCTGGGATTTCTCTATGGTGTTGCCATCCTGGACTAAGTTCAGAGAAATGAGAAAGGCTGATTTGAGACCCCTCCCCAGCCCTCTCCCCTCTGCATGCGCCTTGCCTGACACAGAAGGCTGCCCTCTCACAGGATCAGCAGGTACTGTGTAACTGGGGTGCATCTTTTTCTCTTGTTGTGGGGCTACAAATTGAACCCAGAGTTTTATAAATGCTGGGAAAGCATTCAGCACAGACCTGCACCTCGGCCCTTTATATAATGTCTCTTTTGATGAAATTTGAAAACCG
>PVKN010016119.1:0-18074 GCA_004027915.1 Capromys pilorides
GGGGGAAGAAGAAGAAGCCAATGCTGACACCACCAGGGAGATTGGAGAGTAGCTCGCAGGTAGACCAGGGGGCCTAGGTTCAATGGCCAGCACCTCAAAAAAGGAAAAACAAAACAACAAGAAAAAAAAAAAACTGATAAAGTGAAGGGGTACAAGTATCTGCCTCAAGTAGCCTCTGGATAGGGGCTGCACTGTCCCAGCTGTGTCGCAGGCCCTTTTTTTTCTACACCGTCTGTCCTCTCCCCCAGGCCTGGCTGGACACCCAGGACCGCCTCTTAGGCCACTATGTAAACGGGAAGTGGCTGAAACCAGAACACAGGAATTTGGTGCCGTGCCAGGACCCCATCACAGGTGTGAAATGCCCCCCTAACCCCCTCCCATCATTAGGGGAGGGGGATTTGTGTCTTCCAGTTGTGCCCACCTCGTTCCCTTACCTGGGGACCCTTGGGACAGGCAGGGTGAGGCCAGGGGTCAGAGAAGCGCTGAGGCGTCTGGTTCCTCCTGACACCAGGCCAGTCGCTCCAACTCCAGTTCCAAATCCCAAGGGAAAGCTTCTTGACATTCTTAGCTAGTAAAATTCCTTCTGTACTAGGGTAACACAGGGATGACGAGGCACCAATGGAGGAGCTAGGGACCAGCCTTCCTGCCTTAGGACACTAGCAAGTTCTGGGAATCTTAGCCCCTCTCTCATCCCACCTGGGTCCCCCCATTTTTCTCCACAGGAGAGAATTTGGCCAGTTGCCTCCTGGCAGAGCCTGATGATGTGGCTGCAGCAGTGAAAGCGGCCTTAGCGGCCCTCGGAAGCTGGAGTGGAGTCCCTGGACGGGACCGGGCGCAGCACCTGACCAGGTGATGAGGGAGGAGTGTAGCCACAGGATGTGGCTCATAAACCACTGAGTTTTTTTGTTGTTGTTGTTTTTTAAACAATTAATTAATTGGTAGCCAAGGCAGATATTCCCAGCGTGCATTTGAAACAGTAGTGTTCAGAGCACTCATTTCCCATGAGTCTCTGAGACAGGAAATGAAGAGGCGTCTGTTTCTTAAAATTTGCTCAGGGTTCAAAAAGAATAGTGTACCCTAAAAACTCTTCCCTAACAGATTTTCGAGGCAACTAGGGACAAAGGTTCCATTTCCCAAAATACAGTCAAGTTGAGGTCAAGATTCAAGTTTTCAATATCTGGTTAGGGTGGGGATTACTAATGAAAACATTTACACACTGGCCCTTTCAGCCGGAACCGCCATCTTCCAGTGATTTGCCAAAATGACTAACACAAACGGAAAGAGAAGGGGAACCCGGTATATGTTCTCCAGGCCTTTTAGAAAACATGGGGTGGTTCCTTTGGCTGTATACATGCGAATGTACAAAAAGGGTGATATTGTAGACATCAAGGGAATGGGTACTGTGCAAAAAGGAAGGCCTCACAAGTGTTACCATGGCAAAACAGGAAGAGTCTACAGTGTTACCCAGCATGCTGTTGGCATTGTTGTAAACAAGCAAGTTAAGGGTAAGATACTTGCCAAAAGGATTAATGTACGTATTGGGCATATTAAACACTCAAAAAGTCGTGATAGCTTCCTGAAACGTGTCAAGGAAAATGATCAGAAAAAGAAAGAAGCCAAAGAGAAAGGTACCTGGGTTCAACTGAAATGCCAGCCTGCCCCTCCCAGAGAAGCACACTTTGTGAGGACCAATGGGAAGGAGCCTGAGTTGTTGGAACCTATGCCCTATGAATTCATGGCATAAACTGGGATGTTGCTCTGCCATTCACCACCTAATTGGCAACTTAAGTATTCTAAGTCCTATGTATATAAAAATAAAATCGTCCTGTGTTGTAAGGGCGATTTTCTTAGTTGAAAAGATATGTGGTGCCTTCTTACCTCAAAAATATTTCAGCAGATTTTCACTGTAGCTAGTAATTATGTCTGGTCTTAACTCTTCAGTGTTTTTCTTGCTGAAAAGTATTACTGAGGTATTGTGCAGGTATATACCCAAATATTCAAATATTTGTAAAATATTTATATTGACTTGAAGATCCTGTAAATCACCATGGGGAAAAGATGTGTCCAAATAAATGGAAGTCACTTCAGAAACAAATGTAAGTCCATTTCAGTTAAATAAATTGTTTAAAGTAAAAAAAAAAAAAAAAAAAAGAAAGAACAAGAAAACATTTACAGACTTACCCCTAGAGTTTGAGACTACATTTCCCATAAATCTTTGGTGCCCTATGCTCCTGGTGCTGATGGGGATTGTAGTCCTGGTCGCCCTAGGACCACTCCATCCCCTCACTTTCTCTATAGGCTGGCCAAGATGATCCAGAGAAACCAGCAGCTGCTATGGACGCTGGATTCCCTGGTCACTGGGAGAGTCATTCGGGAAGTTCGAGATGGGGACATCCCTCTGGTGCAGCAGCTGCTCCAGTACTATGCAGTCCAGGGCCATGTCCAAGAGGAAGTGCTGGCAGGCTGGAAACCCATGGGTGAGGACCTGCATCCTAGCCCCAGCCCTCTCTTCTCTCAGCATCCAGTGTGGTGTGGCCCCATTTCCCTCACTGTGTCTTTGCAGGAGTTGTTGGCCTCGTCTTACCACCCACATTCTCCTTCCTGGAGATGATGTGGAGGATTTGCCCTGCCTTGGCAGTGGGTAATGATGGGCTGGGGTCCTGACTCTTGTATCTCAAAAAGGACAAGATTGGAGGCCCAGAATCCCAGGGCTGAGCGGAGAGGCTGGGCCTGGACCCCCAGAGCTGAGGGAGGAGGCTGGGCCCGGACCTCTGGATCCCTGAGTTGTTCCCCTTCCCTAGGCTGCACGGTAGTGGCCATTGTACCCCCAACCTCCCCAACCCCCCTCCTCCTGGCCCAGCTGGCAGGGGAGCTTGGTGCCTTCTGCGGGATCCTCAATGTCATCATTGGTCCTGCCTCCCTCGGTGCCACTCTGGGCTGCTGTCCCGGAGTGCAGAAGGTGGCCTTCTGTGGGGCCGTGGAGGTATCCTCAGGGCTCAGGCGGGGTGGGTGGGATGGGGCCCGGCAGCTCCTGCGCCCCTGAGCCCCTCGTGTCCTGCAGGAAGCTCGTGTCCTGCGGCAGAGCCTGGCAGGCCAGAGCCTGGAGCTGAGCCTGGCGCTGGGCGTGGAGTCACTGATGCTGCTCACAGACTCGGCTGATGTGGACTCGGCTGTGGAGGGCGTTGTGGACGCAGCCTGGTCTGACCGCAGCCCGGTGAGACACACGCACTGGTGTCTCCAGTATCCTACGGGACATTGGGTCTCTGCAGACCTTGGGGTCTTAAGTCTCTGCTCATGAGTATCCAGTTCTTTGAGCCTTAAAGCTCTGTCTACACCATGTGTGTCTGGACTCCTTCCTCGTTTCTGAATCTCCGTGGCCAGCTGTCCTGTCTCAGGCCATCTCAGGCTCTGGGACCCTTGCCCTCAAGATTCTTGGTTTCCCTCAAGGTTTCTGTCCCTGGTCTTACAACTCCGGCCTTTGCTGTCCCATCTTTCTGTACCTGAACCACCCACCACCCACCCCCACCCCCCCCCCCCCCGTGTCATTTGTTTTTCCCACTTCTCTCAGTCCCTGGCCCACCGGCCCTGATGCTGGCCACGCGCATGTCCTTTCACACAGGGAGGCCTCAGGCTTCTGATCCAAGAGTCTGTGTGGGAGGAAACCATAAATCGACTCCAGACAAGGATGGGAAAACTGCGTAGCGGCCGGGGGCTGGATGGTGCCATGGACATGGGGACCCGGGGGGCCACTGCCTGTGACGCAGCCCGGCGCTATGTGCAAGAGGCCCGGAGCCAGGGTGCAGAGGTGGGTGCTGGCCGCAGCTCCGCCAGGTGGACAGAGCCGTCTGAGGGGGGAGTGCTGTGTGTAGGAAGCCGTCCCACATTTCTGTGTCTCTCTAGGTGTTCCAGCCTGTCCCTGTGTCCTCAGCCAGCCCGTTCTATCCTCCAACATTGGTGTCGGGTCTGCCCCCCGCATCACCGTGTGCCCAGTCAGAAGTGAGCCCCCAGGGTCCCAGGAATCTGGCCTCCCCCACCCCATCTCCCATCCTCAGCCCGTCGTGGGTCCTGGGTGCCCACGTCACCTGGGTCTGGGGTTGCTGACTGCCAGAACTCTGTCCCCTAATGGGCAGGGGCTTGGAAGGAGAAGTTGGCTAGGCCACCTGAGCACCCCAACCCCCTTGCAGGTGCCATGGCCCCTGGTCATGGCCTCCCCTTTCCGGACAGCCAAGGAGGCACTGGCGGTGGCCAACAGCACACCACGGGGAGGCAGTGCCAGCGTGTGGAGCGAGAGGCTGGGGCAGGCGCTAGAGCTGAGCTACGGGTCCGTGGGCCCCGCTGGGCAGTGGGGGGCAGCCTAGTCTTCCCTGTCCCCCGGTTCCGAGCCCTTCCCTGGCAGCCTCCCTTCCCCCTTCCTGGCTCAGCACCCAGCTTCCTGTTGTCCTCTCTGACTTCTCCATCTGTCCCTGCAGGCTCCGGGTGGGCACAGTGTGGGTCAACACCCATGGCCTCAGAGACCCTGCAGTGCCCACAGGAGGCTGCAAGGAGAGCGGGTCCTCCTGGCATGGGGGCCTGGATGTGAGTGTCCCCGTCACCATGCCCGCCCCCGACGCCTGCTCCCACCCGTGCCATCTTGCCATTCATTGACGAAGGCCCCCTCACAGGGTCTGTATGAGTACCTGCAGCCCTCAGGGGCCGCTGGCCGGCTGCCCTTTGTTTCCGAGCATCTGAACTATGACAGCTTTGGTCTTGCTGTGCCCACGACCCTGCCAGCAGGGCCCGAAACAGGGCCCAGGTGAGCTATTTCAATGCCAGGTGGTCTTGGGTGGAAGGGGAGGTCACGTCAGGTTGCTCCAAGGACAAGAGGACCCGAGGGGAGGCTTGCTAGGGCCGTTTGTGGGTTAGCGCCTCACCACCCCACACCTTACCTGCTTCATGAAGGTCTCTTCTGCACCAGGAGCTCATGGGACCAGCCATTTGGAGTCCCCTAGAGGCTCATGGGAGTGGGGTTTGGGGGTTTTGCAGGACTTCGGAGTCTATGCAGTGGGTGGGACCCAGGGCCCTCACACCACACCTTTGTCCAGCCCAGTGCCTCCCTATGGGCTCTTCGTGAGGGGCCGATTCCAGCCTCCTGGGGCCTGGAGCTCCAGGCCCATCTGGGACTCCTCGGGCCAACTGCATGGCTATGTGGCTGAGGGCGGAGCCAATGACGTGCAAGGCGCTGTGGAGGCCGCTCACCAGGCTGCCACCCGGTGAGAGGGGATGCCACAAAGGGCCCCTGGGTTGCAGGTGGCACACAGGGTTGCCAGGGACCCCAGTGGCTGGGCCGTGTTGTGCATCTGGGAACCAAGACCAAGGGGCTGTCTCATTGTGCCCCGTGCTGTGCCCACAGGTGGGAGCGTCAGTCTCCGGTGGCCCGAGCAGCCCTCCTCGTGGCGTTGGCGGCCGCGCTGGAACGCAGGGAAGCTGACCTGGCCTCAAGGCTGGAGCGGCATGGAGCCAAGCTCCAGGCAGCCAAGGCAGAGGTGGAACTCAGCACCAGGCGACTCCGGCTGTGGGGCGCCCACGCCCAGGCTCAGGCCCAGGGCCACGCCTTGCAGGTGAGAAGGCCCTGGAGCAGGCGTGGAGTGGACAGCCAGCCAAGCGAGGTCACCACTGGGGCTCTGGATGAGCCATGTTGGGGTCTGGCTTCACACCCCCACCTCTAGCTGCCCAGTGGTCAGCAAGAGCTGGCTGCCCCTGGATTCAGGTCCCTGTCTGCGTGACAGGCCAGCCGTGTGCCTTCTACGGTGCAATTTTTCGAGGCTGGGTTACTAGTTCTTTACTGGGCTATAAAGCCTATGGGGCTGGGGCGATAGCTCGGTGGTCGAAGCAACTGCCTAGCAAAGCAGGGACCCAGGTACCACATGTGGTGCCAGCCCGGAGTCTGAGCTGCATGGCAAGACCCTGTACTGAATAATTGAATAATTAAAATTTAAAAACCTATTTAGGGGCCGGTGAGATGCCTCAGTGGTCTAAAGTGCTTGCTTAGACAAGCTTAGGCCACCACAGGGACAACAGTTCAATCCCTGACACCACATGCTGCGCCAGCCCCACCCCCAGGGCAGGCTGAGCTTGCCATAACATAAATAAAATAAAACTAGAGAAGGTAGAAAGGGCAGTCATGCCCCTGCCTGGCCCTGACCTGCCCTCTGTCCCCACAGGTAGCTGGGCTCAGAGGCCCCGTGCTGAGGCTTCGGGAGCCCCTCGGTGTGCTGGCAGTTGTGTGCCCTGATGAGTGGCCTCTGCTTGCCTTCGTGTCCCTGCTGGCCCCCGCACTGGTACACGGCAACGCTGTGGTCCTGGTGCCCAGCAGGACCTGTCCCCTGCCTGCCCTAGAAGTCTGCCAGGTAAGGTCCCCCACCTGCTGCTGCTCCCAGTAGGCCCTGGTGCTGCACAAGAGGTAGGGCAGGTCGGGAGCTGGGGAGATAGCTCTGTGACACAAGTGCCTGGCTGGCAAGTACAAGATCGTGAGTTCAAACCCCACAAAAAAAGGGGGGGGGCAGCTAGATGGCTCAGCAGTCTAAAGCACCTGCTTAGGCAACCACAAGGACTGTGGTTCAATCCCCAGCACCACATGCTGCGCCAGGCCCAACCCCAGGGCAGGCTGAGCAGGCCATAATAAAAAATAAATAAATAAATAAATAAATAAATAAATAAATAAATAAAAAGAGGGCAGGTCTGCAGGCCCTCCGTTGTGGTCACCTTCCATGGAAGCCATGGTAACCCCGGCCCTGGCTTCCTGCCCAAGGCTGCGTTGGTGTGTGGCGCCATCCTGTTCTTTCCAGGAGCCTCACCTCCGCACCACAGTGTTCTCTCTCACCCCCAGGATGTGGCCTCTGTGTTCCCTGCTGGCCTGGTGAACGTGGTGACGGGGGATTGTGACCACCTGACGCGCTGCCTGGCCTTGCACCAGGATGTCCAGGCCCTGTGGTACTTTGGATCCGCCAAGGTCTGCTTGGTTTCCCCATTCTCGGGGGCTCCACCTTCACCCACAGGCTCCCTGTTTCCTGAAACCACGGCCCCCTCCCAATACCCAGTGCTGATGGGGAAAACACCTTAGCAACAAGGTTGAGGTCTTGCCCCTGTACAGCCCCAGTTGCTAAGCAAGGGGATCTCCTTAGTAACAGGGACCTAAGGGCTGCCTATTAAAGACCTAATCTCAGTGGCTGACTCCTTGCTAAGGACCACACCCTAGCAACAGTTGGAGCCCAAAGTTGGCACTCTTACATCTTCTATTAGTAACAGCTGGGGCTCCCAGTTGACCAGTGTCCTAGGCTCCTGTCCCGTGGATGTGAGTGTTATTAGGGAGGAAATTCCCTGGCCACAGATCACCTCTTCCCCCCAGCATCTGGAGGGGTTGCTGGCAAGGAGCGCAGCACCGGCGAGGTCAAGCCTCCGGTCTCTCCTCATAACTCTGTTGCTAAGAAAGCAGCTGCTTGGCAGACCAGTGCTGGCCAGCACTGACTACCCCACCCCACCCCCTGTCTGCTGCAGGGCTCCCAGTTCGTGGAGTGGGCCTCGGCAGGAAACCTCAAGTCCGTGTGGGTGAACTGGGGCCACCTGCGGGCTTGGGATCAGGAGCCCCATGGGGCAGGCTCGGAGCTGGAGCTGCGGGCAGCTCGAACCAAGGCCCTGTGGCTGCCCATGGGAGACTGAGGCCCAGAGCAGAGACGACCCTAGCAGACCCCAGGCGCCTGGAACTTTCCTCTCGTGGTCCTGTGTCCTGCAATAAACTGTCTGACCAAGCCCGGCTGTGCTAGAGGGCAAGGCGGGGGGCAGTGACTTCTGATCTTTCTGAGGCCCTTTAGCTCTGGGATTCAGCAGCCCAGTGGGCGGCTCCAGGACAACACTGCATTTGTGAGACAGATAAAGGGGACTCTGAGTGCCCCCACCCAGGGCATTCTGAGGAGGGCATCAGGCAGGCGGGGCTGCAGGGAAGTCCCTGGAAGGCACTAGGCTCCTCCTGCCAAGCTTGGTTTTGTGTGCTGCCTCAGGCCTTTAATCCCTTAATTCTGCTGTTGTCACAGCCCTAGCCAAATCGGGCAGGAAGGGCCATTCCCCTGCCCCATTGGGGGACCTGATTGGCCAGCCCAGGTTGGTGTCCTCTTGGGTCCAGTCACACTAGCCGGGGCAGCCCTGGCTAGGCCAGTCAGCCATCGCATGCCACCAGCGGCCAGGAACATCGCTGGTGTTTCCTGTCACTGCTCCCCCAACTGCCCACAAACAGGGGTTAAAGAAAACAGTCTGAGTATCGTCTTACACTTGAAGAGCTTGGCTCTGAGCCAGTCTCCCTGAGCTAGGCTCCAGGACAACACTGCTGTAAGGACCCTCACTCCTGGACGCCCACATCTACCTCTGTGTGTGCTTTGGGGTTTTTTTGTTGTTGTTTGTTTGTTTTTGTTTTAATATATTTAGTATAGGATCTCACTACACAAATCGGATTCATAGTGATCCTCCTGTTTTCAGCCTCCCAGGCACTGGGATTAGGGGTGCGAGTCACCACGCCCATTCTCATTCACAGTCTCGGCAGACATCGGGGATTGAACCCCTGCTACTGCGCTCTGCCTAAGCAGTTGCTTTAGTCCTCTAAGCTATCTGGCCAGCTCTGCTTTTGGTTTTTTGAGACAGAGTCTCACTGTGTAGCCCAGGCTGGCCTTGAAATTGCAGTGGTCCTTCTGCCTCAGCCTCCCTAACGCTGGGGTTACGTGCACCACCAGCACCACCACCACCCCCACCCACCACCATCACTACCACCCCCGGCCGAGAGCTCACTGTTATATCAAAGCTGCTTCCTTCCCAGCCTTTGACACCACTAATCCATGCATTGCACCTGAGACCCCATTGCCTCCCGAAACGTCTCCCTGCCAAACCCAATTCACATATTAACTTGTAGATTAAGCTGGCGACATGTAAACTTTGAAGGGACACTGTCAGGTCATAGCAGAAACCCCACTGGTGTATCATATCCACCATCACCCACCCTGCTGGCTTCCCTGTCACTGCTGTGCTGTCATTGGTTGAAGCAGATCACATGACCGCGTGAGCTGCTGAGCCTGGGCCATTCTGTAGTGCTGGGTAAGGTGGAAGGGGCAAGAGATGAGGGAAACGGAGGAAGGACCTGCACCACCTCAGTCCGGCTCAAGGCCAGCCTGAGCTCCATCGTGAGACTCTGTCTCAACAAAACTTTGAGCGTTGTGTCCAGGTCTTGGCCAGGCACAGCTAGAATCCCAGAGCACAGGGAGACCCAGCTCAACAGGCTCCAGCCTGGGTCGGTGGCCCATATCCTGTGTCATGCGACAAGAAACACACACGCACTCCATCCTGGAGAGGGAAGCCAAGGCTGTAGGCTTTCTACCACAGCTGTATCCTCGTGTGTGTGTGTGTGTGTGTGTGTGTGTGTGTGTGTGTGTGTGAGAGAGAGAGAGAGAGAGAGAGAGAGAGAGAGAGAGAGAGATGGCCTCACTATGCAGTTTAGGCTGGCCTTGAGCTCACTTTGTAGCCCAGCCTGGTCCCCATCACAACGCATATGCTACAGTGCCCAGCTTCATTTTTTAAATTTTGAGACAGGGTCGGTCTTGATAAATTGCCCAGGCCAAGCTCACACTTGCAATCCTCCCGCCTTACCCTTGCCAGAGTGCTGGATTTCCAGCGTGTGCCACCATACCCGGATACACGGGCATAATCTAAGATGGTGCGTGTTAGGAAGGCAGAGTGCAGCGCAGCCCACATCCCTGGAAGGCCCCCAACCAGCCTGCGGGTGCCTGGTGAGGCTGGCAGTGGGACCCGGCCCAGTGTAGGTGTCACTGGCACTGAGTTGGCTTTTTAAAAAAATGTTATCGTAGATACTGACTCACCTGGGCAAGCCAGGCCTGGAGGTACACGCCTGTGGTCCCAGAACTCGTGAGGGAGGAGGGTCACTAGGAATTCCAGGTCAGTTTGGACTGTATAGCGAGATCTTGTCTCAACAAAAAAGTAAACATTAAACTATTGCTGGTCGTAGTGGCACACACCTGTAATCCCAGCTCTTGGGAGGTTGAGGCAGGAGGATCCATTTGAGTTCGAAACCAGCCTGGGCTACAGAAGTAAGCTCAAGGCCAGCCTGAACTTCATAGCGAGATCCTATCTCAAAAAGACACGAAAAAAAAAATCCTTTCAGCGGGCTGGCGAAAGCCCTGCAGCAGGAGACAGTGGGCCTGTAGTGAGTTGAAGTCCCCAAGGAGATAGGTTACATCCCATCGTCTAGAACTGTGAAGGGGCCCTTACTTGGAAAACAGGTTTGTGTGGATGTAAAGACATTAAAGATCTCCAGACGATATCACCCTGGGTAGGACAAGGCCCCGCCACCTACACCCAGTCACGAGGGGCCTGGGATAGAGATGGAGTAAGAGGCCCCACAAAGCCTGAGGCAGAGATCAGCCACAAACTGGACGCCGGACACCGCCAGCAGTCCCCAGAAGCTGGGACAATCACCAGGGCTCCTATCCAGAGCCTGCAGGGGAAGCATGGCCCCACCTGACTGTGACTTTGGCTCTAGCCTCCAGCCTGTTGAGAGTAAATGTCTGCTGCTCAAAAGCCACTAAACTCCTAATCATGTGTCATATCAGCCACAGGAAGCCAGCAGCCCTCCAAACGGGAGGGTGAGAATGAACAGGGCAGCCGTGGGCGCCAGGACCTCGGGGCTGCCTCGGCTCCCACTGCGGGGATCCACAGCGGCGCCTGCAACCAGGGAGGCCCCAGTGACTTCTGTTTTTTTGCTTGTTTTTGGTTCTGAGCATGGCACCCAGGGCCTTTCCACTGAGTTACATCCCCAGCCCTTTTCTGTGTTTTGTTTTTGTTTGTTTTTTGATATAGGGTCCCACTGAGTTAATAAGTTACCCAGGCTGGACTTGAACTTGTGATCTTCCGGCCTCAGCACCCAGAGTGCTGGGATAACAGATAACAGGCATGCACTACCGAGCCCAGCTTAGCGTCTTTTTTACTTTTTATTTTTATTATTTATTTTTGTCTTTTTGAGACAGGGTCTCACTATGCAATTCAGTCTAGCCTTGAGCTCACTTTTGTAGCTCACGTTGGTCTCGAACTTGCTCCGATCCTCCTGCCTCAGTGTCCCAAGTGCTGGGATTACAGGCATGCACCACCACACCTGGCATAAAGAACCATGATTTTTTTTTTTTTTTTTTTGCATCTTCATTTTTAGTTATTTATTTTTATGTATTTGGTACAGGATCTCACTACACAACTCAGACTCATAGTGATCCCATTTTCAGCCTCCCCAGCACTGGGATTACAGGCATGCCCTACCACACCAGATCTCGGTGGCCTGTTCAGCATGCCTAGGGGGCAGGGCTGGCACATCATGTGCCAGGGATCGAACCCTGCTGCCTGCGCTTGCCCAAGGAGGCACTTAGACTGCTGAGCTATCTGTCAAGCCCTAGCATCATCATTTTTTTTTTTTTTTTTTTGCACCAGGAATTGAACTAAGGACCTTGTGCTTGCCAGGCAGGCACTTAAGCCACTGAGCTATCTCCCTGGCCCAGCATCATCATTTTTGTGTGTGTGTGTGTGTGTGGGATTGGGGTTCGAACTCACAACCTTGCACTTGCCAGGCAGGCACTTGTGCCACAGAGCTATCTTCCCAGCTCCTAGCATCTTCATTTTAAAGTAGCATGATAGAGCTGGGGGGAGGGGGGTGCAGACCTGTAACCCCAGCATTTGAGAGGCTAAGGCAGGAGGATCATTGCCAGTTCAAGACCAAGACTGGCTTGGGCTACAAGGTAAGCTCAAAGCCAGCCTGAGCTGTATAGCAAGACCCTGTCTCAAAAAAGGCCAAAAAAATAGCATTATACAACTGCCACGAAATCACCATTTCTGTCATGACCTTGGGGCATCTGCTGGGCAGAAATCCACCTGCCTCACGCTGCGAAGCCCATGGCGTGAACAGATGGCACACTGAAGCCTCAGCCTGCTGTGCCCCTGTTCAGTGGCTGTGCGCCCTGCCCATGGGTTAAGGGCACCACCCCCACACTCCTGCCCTCATTCCAGAAGCCCCTTGTGGGTCTTCAGCTACTTCTGCACAACTGGATACAAATTCAAGGGCTCCCATGGTCTCCAGAACTCACAAAAATGTCAGGGATGGTGGCACGTGTCTATAATCTCAGCACTTAGGAGGCCGAAGCAGGAGAATCTCAGTAAGTTTGAAGCCAGCTTGGGTTATAGAGTCCAAGACAAGCCTGAGCTACATAAGCAAGACCCTGTCTTTGTGTGTGTGTGTGGTACCAGGTATTGAAGTGAGGACCTTGCAATTGCCAGGAAAGACCCTGTCTTTTAATTTCTTTTTTTTTTCCCTAGAACTGGGGATCGAACTTGGGACCTTGTTGCACTTGCCATGCAGGCACTTGTGCTCCTGTGCTCTCCCTGGCCCCAAGACCTTGTCTTTATCTTACTTTATTTTATTTTTTGTCTTTTTGAGACAGGGTCTCACTATACAGTTCAGACTGACTTTTTTTTTTTTTTTTTTTTTTTTTTTTGAGACAGGGTCTCACTGTGCAGTTCAGGCTAGCCTTGAGCTTACTTTTGTAGCCCAGGCTGGTCTAAAACTTGCACTGATCCTCCTGCCTCAGCCTCCCAAGTGCTGGGATTACAGGCTTGTGCCACCATGCCTGGCTAAGACCATGTCTTTATCTATTTATTTATTTATTTATTTTATTTATTTATTTTTGTATTATGGCTGGCTCAGCCTGCCCTGGGGCTGACACAGTATGTGGTGCCGGGAATCAAACCGCGGTCCTTCCAGTTCCTAAGTTTTCCTAAGCAGGTGCTTTAGACCGCTGAACCATCTCACCGGCCCAACCATGTCTTTAAATAGACCAAAAAAAAAAAAAAAAACAGGGCTAGGGTGAGAGATAGCTCAGCAGTATAAGTGCCTGCCAGGCAAGTATAAGGACCTGAGTTTGATCCCCAGTACCACATGCCCTGCTGGCCCCGAAACCAGGCATAGTGGTACACATCTGTACTCCAAGCACTGGGGAAGCTGAGACAGGAAGATCACCATGAGCCTGAGCTGCACAGCGATACTGCCTGTATCAAACGTATTTTTTGAAAAATGAAATCAAAAAAATTCACAAATTTCCAGAAAGGGCTGCAGTTACAGCCATAGTTCTATTATAAAGAATACAGATCATTAGGCCAGCCGGACAGCTCAGCAGATTAAAACACCTGCTGCTTAGGCAGATGCAGGGGCAAGGATTTGATTCCTGGCCACGCCGGCCCCATCCCTGGGGCATGCTGAAATGGCGATTGAGGCTGGGCACTGTGGCGCGTGCCTGTAGTCTCAGCACTGGGGAGGCTGAAACCAGGAGGATCACTAGGAGACCAATCTATGTAGTGAGACCCTGTACTAAATACATTAGCTCAGCAGCACAAGCACCTGCCTGGCAAGCACAAGGTCCTCAGTACCAAAAAAAAAAATCACAAGCAGGTATGGTTGTCCATACCTGTAATCCCAGCTACTCAGGGAGCTGAGCCAGGATGATCGCTGTGAGCTCCAGGCCAGGCTGGGCTACACCTTGAGTTCAAGGCCAGCATGTACTACATGACAAAATCCTGTCTGTCTGTCTGTCTGTCTGTCTCTCTCTCTCTCTTTTAACCAGGAATCAAATTCAGGACCTTGTACTTGCCAGCAGATGCTGTTCCACTGGGGGAGGGGGGGTGTGTGTGAGGGAATTATTTATTTATTTATTTAACATATTTTAAATTATCTCCTTATTTATATATATATATATATATATATATGTATATATATTTATATTATGGCTGGCTCAGCCTGCCCTGGGGGTGGGGCTGGCGCAGCATGTGGTGCCGGGGAACAAACCGCGGTCCCTGCGGTTGCCTAAGTTTGCCTAAGCAGGCGCTTTAGACTGCGCGGGGCCTAGGAAAAAAAAAAAAAAATCGCAAGGAACTCTTCTTGGGTCTTGGGTAGGTGGGTGCCCTCTCCTGACCTTCCCAGGCTCAGGGTGGAATTTAAGCTCCTAACCTGTCTTCCCCACACACCCAGCCCTTGTTCCTGACTCACCTTCAAAGGAACCCAGGAGCGGCCAGAGAGGCAGCGACTCCCCTATTGTTGGGGAAATTCCAAGAGTTTACCAGGGCCAGGACCAGCCATGTCCTCTGTTACACACCAAGGGGAGAAAGGTGGCCCAGTCCCACTCTCTCCTGCATCATCAACAAACTTTGGTGAGCTGGGTGTGGTGCTGCACACCTGTAACCCCAGCACTGGGAGGCTGGGACAGGAGGATGGAAACTGCAAGGCTAGCCTGTGTGCAATTTAGCAATTTAGGGAGACCTTTGAAAATAAGTGGGGGCTGGGTGTAGTGGTGCACAGCTGAAATCTCATAGTCTGAGGCAGGAGGATCATCATGACTTCCACACCAGGCTGGGCTACAAAGTGAGCTCAAGGCCAGCCTGAACTGCAAAGCGAGACCCTGGATGGATGGATGGATGGATGGATGGATGGATGGATGGATGGATGGGTCAGCCGGGATGGTGGTGTACACCTGTAATTCTAGCCCTTGAGAGGCTGAAGTGGGAGTTCAAGGCCAGTTTGAACTATGCTATGAAACACTGACTCAAAAAGACAAAAATAGGGGCTGAGGAGATAGTTCAGTAAAATAAGAGATTACCTGGCAAATGCAAGGACCTGAGTTCAACCCCTGGTTCCACCAAAATAATACTAATAATAGGGGCCAGCGAGATAGCTCCGTGGCACAAGTGCCTGCCTGGCAAGTGCAAGGTCGTCAGTTCAACCCCTGGTCCCGCTTAAAAAAATTTTTAAAAAAGCTTCGGACACATCTCAAAGGTGGCGCTGCCCGTGCCCCAGGTCGCAGTCACCACGAGGAGGCGCCTCCGTCGCTGCCCCATTTCACCCCTGCTCGCTGACTCCCCCCAAAATTCCCTTTTACTTTCGATCCCTGGCTGTCCCCCAGCTTGGCCCTTCCACACCCAGCCGCGGGAGCCTGGTGCGTGAGGAGAATGGGACTCCGGCTCCCCGAGGGGCGGCGCTGGGGTCTCCGCGGCAGCCCCAGGCCCGGGTGCGGGGGTGGCGCCCGAGCGCCTGGTCCCGGCCGGGAGCCGCTGCGGCGGACGCCGGTTCTTGGAAGGGGCGATGAGATTTCGCCGTAACTGGGGCTCACGCAGGAAGCCGGGGGGTGCGGAGTGCGGAAACCCAGCCACATCAAGGGCGCGCGGCGGGGGCGGGGAGCCCGGGGGGCGGGCGGGGAGGGGGCCGCGGGGCGCCTGTCCGAGACCTGCTCTTCTGTCCCCTCCGAGACCCGGCCACCGGCATGAAGGGCCCGGGGGCGCGATGACAGCGCTGGCGCCAGCCTGGAGACGGACGGTGCGTACACCTGGACGCGGGGTGGGCGAGGCCGAGGCGGGAGGCGGACCGCGGGAGGGAGGTGGGCGAGGTGGACCGCGGTGCGCGGAGGTGAGAGGGCGGACGGAAGCTGGGTGCAGACGGCGCGGGTGCGGGAGAGGGGACGGCGGGCAGGGCCAGAGACCTCGGCGGGCGGGCGGTGGGCAGAGAGCGGAGCCGGGGGCAATGGACGGGGCGCCCCGGGGGAGCGGGCGCTGACAGCCCGGCCCCCGCAGTCCACCCGGCTGCTGCTGCCTCTGCTGCTGCCTCTGCTGCTGCTGCTGCTGCTGCTGCCGAGCTCCAGCCTGCTCGGGACCCCCAGCTGCTCCTTCCCGCACGACCCCATCTCCTCCAACTTCAGAGACAAATTCAACCAGCTGGTGAGCAGCCCGGGCCAGCCTGCTCCTGCCTCCTGCCGGCCCCAGAGGCCAAGGTGTGGGGCTCAGTGCTGAGCCTGTCACCTCTCCAGGCCCCCGCCCGACACCCTCCCTCACTCTCTCCCTCCATTCTGAGATGCCATAGTTCTGGTTACCCCAGTTCTGAGCCAGGCCTGACGCTGCTTTCACCTGCAGTCTGACTACCTGCTCCAGGATTATCCAGTCACACTGGCCGCCAACCTGCAAGACGTGAGTCACGCCCGGGAGGGGCCTGGGATGGAGGCCCCACAGCACAGGCGGGACCAGGTGACGGTCACCACCGCCCAGCTCAGGGTCTAGCCACCTCCTCCTGCAGCCCCTGGGGCTAGGTTCCTCCCCTGACCCAGGCCTGGCTCTCCCAGGAGCAGTTCTGCCGGGAGCTCTGGCACCTGGTGCTGGCCCGGCGCTGGATGGAGGAGCTCAAGCTGGTGGCCGGGTTAAGGATGAAAGAGCTCCTGGAGGCCGTCAACACAGAGATCTACTTTGTCACCTTCTGTGCCTTCCAGGTCAGTCTTGAGCTCAGGGACATGCAGGGACGCTGTCCCTGACTTCAGTGCAGAAGCTCTCCTGGGCGTCCTCACGGGGTTCTTTGTGCTCCCAAGCGAGGGTGGCAGAGCTGGAGTCCCGCTCCCTGAAGTTTGCAGGGACCCTGCTGCTGGAGAACAATGCACCTCTAGACCCCGGGAGAGGGTGAAGGGTCTGGGGCTGTCCTGGAAGGGTGGCAGCCCAGGAGAAGCCGAAGCCGGTGCATGGTCATGACCTCTCGCCCCTGCCCGCAGCCCCTCCCCAGCTGCCTTCGCTTCGTCCAGACCAACATCTCCCACCTCCTGCAGGACACTGTGGCGCACCTGGAGGCCATGAAGCGCTGGATCACCCGCGGGGATTTCTCTCAGTGCCTGGAGCTGAGGTGCCAGCCTGGTAACAGCCCTCCCCACCCGTCACCCCCAAACCTCCCTTCCCTCTCCCTCCCCAGGTCCTAAAACTCTGTTCCCTGTGTCTCCTTGTTTGTTTGTTTTGTTTGTTTTTTTGTTTTCGTGGGGCCAGGGTTCAAACTCACGACCTTGCACTTGCCAGGCATGCACTTGTGCCTCGGAGCTATCTCCCTAACCCCTGTCTCCCTGTTTTGTATTTTAGTTTTATGTGTTTGGTACAGGGTCTCACCACACAGCTTGGACTCTTAGTGATCCTCCTGTTTCAGCCTCCCCAGCGCTGGGATTACAGGAATGGGCCACCATGCCTGGTTTTGGTGACCAGCTCAGCACACTCAGGGGCAGGGTTGGCACTGCATATGGTGTTCAGGATGGAACCTGGGTCCTTGCACTTGCCTAGACAGCACTTAGAACGCTGAACTATCTCTGTGACCCCTGTGTCTCCGTTTGTTGTTGTTGTTTGTTTGTTTGTTTGTTTGTTTTTATGGCTGGCTCAACCTGCCCTAGGGGTGGAGCTGGTGCAGCATGTGGTGCTGGGGATCAAACCGAGGTCCCTGCGGTTGCCTAAGCTTGCCTAAGCAGGTGCTCTAGACCACTGAGCCATCTCGCTGGCCCCTGTGCCTCCCTGTTGAGACTGAGGCTCGACAGGTTTCCCAGGCCAGGGTTGAGTTTGTGATCCTCCTGCCTCAGCTTCCTGGAATGCTGGAATTACAATTATGCCACCATACCAGGCTCTATAGTACAGTACATCTTAAACTTGCCACAGGTCAGGAGTTCCACAGCCATATGGGACAAATGGCTATTCTGCATTCTTCCTTTCTGTATCTCCAGTCCATGGCTGCTATGCTCAATGGCCTAGTACTATAGCATCAAAATATAATTTTATTGGCATATGATGCAAATGATGCCCTATAAAGACTCAGCTTTTTGTACTTATTAAAGTGTGTGTGAAGGGGCTGGGGAGATAGCTCAAGGGCACAAGTGCCAACCTGCCAAGTACAAGATCCTGAGTTCGATGCCTGGTTCTGCAAAAAAAAAAAAGTGTTTGTGTCTGTGTGTACCAACAATGTGATTGCACTGTGAACGTACCTAGTGGTAGGAAATCAATAGTTGTTTTGTTTGATAGCATCAGAGTTAACTTTGAGTATGAGCACATGGACAAGGGCTGGGGAGATCGCTCAGTGGTGTATATATTCTTTTCTTTCTTGTTGTACTAGAAACCAAACTCAAGACCTGAGTTAGATCCCTGGTTCCAAGCAAAAAAAAAAAAAAAAAAAAAAC